>OVAF01000251.1:0-52703 GCA_900406245.1 Odontarrhena argentea | reverse complement strand
TATTATTTAAGCACCACTCTAAGCACCCTCTAAGCACCATTGATGGAGGTGGTCTTATGTGCTTTGCCGACAATTTCACTGTGTTCCGTCTTAATCGTACACTCGTACAGAGCAGCAGTACCTTTCATTTTTTTTGTTTTTACATTATCTTAGGAATTTCTCAAACTCATGCTAGTTGTTACTTGTTAGAATATTATTATGCAGTTCCTTTCAACATTTACATGATAATTTTTTTCCCCTCGAGATTCATGGATGTTTCCAAAAATGTATTAATCTTTTTTTGTTTGGTTGTCCTCACCAAGAGAGTGATGTGTGGGTCGTGAAAAAAAGGGACTTATATCTTAGTAAACATTTTCTGTGTTCTGCGTGTGATTGTAAACAAAACCGTTAATGTTATATTCTTTTAATTTACGTTTACGTAATACGTTATCACATTATATATGTAGTGACTATTGTTAATCCACCAAATGGTATACTATTTTGCCGATTATGTATGCTATCGATTGTAATTAGAGTAATTGGTGTGGAAAAGTAATTAAAGAAAATATGATAAACGTAATTAGATTATTTTCCACATAAGATTTCGTCGTCTATTTTTAAGAGTAATAAAATCTAACATAACTAAACATTTTTGTCAATTATTTATTAAGACATAGAAAATCCGAGAAGAATACAGTTATAGGTTAAATGGTAGATTTTTGAAGAAATTTAATAGATTAAATTAATTCGTTTGTTTTTGTTCTCTTAACATGATATCTAGTTGCATCCAATGTATATTTTTTTAGTCTGTGGAAAAAATTACATTTTTTATCATTATTGAACTTGTTTAGTCCATTAATCTCTACATTTGTATAAGAGAAAATTGGATGTTGGAAGATATAATACATATACTATAGTATATATTTATATAAATGTCACTTTACTATATCGTCACTTATTAATCACATTTCTCGTGATTTTCATCAGTTTGCCATCCCAAATAATTATTAATTTGTTGCAAAAAAAAAAAAAATAATAATTCAGGCATAAAATTAGGCTATCTACTTAAGATTAGGTTATCCACTTTAGTTAATATCGGTAAGAGATCATGTAGTATAAAATAATAATAGTCTTACAGATAGAAAACGTATGAATAAATAAAGTAGGGTCCAATGGGAATAGCCATTGACTTGGAAGCATATGAGACAGTTGAGAGGCCCAACAGCCCATCGCCAGCTGGATTTCCCCTTCAAGTGGGTCCCCATCTTCAAGATCCGTACTCCCAAAAGTCACGTGACCTCTCTCCCCTTCCACGTGAGACGTGACCTCCCTCCTCTCTCGCACCTCTTCTCTTCCTTCGTCTTCGTCTCTCCTTTTGATTTCTCTCTGACGAAAAACAACAAGCCCCCTTCTCCGATATGCTCTGTTCCCTCATTGTCATCGCCGGTAATATTCCGATTCTCCTCGTTCACATCCGATTGCATTTCGAATCGTCTTTCAATTGATGCTTTAGGTTAGTTTTGAATTCGTCACTCACATGGATCTACATAAATGATGCTATTGATAAATGCGTTACTTTCGGCCATTGAATTTAGTATATGCAATGTGGGTTTTAATGGTTAGGAGATTCATTACTGCTTTTAGTAGAATTTGCGTTCTGGGTTTGGTCATCGAGCTTGAATTAGGGTGATTTTGCTTCTCAATGTGTGATTGCTTTGAAGTTTGATTCGATGGTCGTCGATGAAAATGTATGTACCTTTTGTGCGGAAAATTTGAGGTTATTTGGTTGAATCTTTGAGATATTAATGATTGTGGGCCAATGGGGTTGTGATAGCGAATTGATGACATAAAGTTGCTTTAACTACAGAGTGTTCTTGGTTTGCTCATTTAGAACCAATCCAATGGGCAAAAACAAACCTAGTTTTAGTGCATGTTCTTTGCTGTCTGCACCAACTTTTTTCACTTTGAGCTATTTTCTCTGTCTTTACAAGGTTACATGTCTCTTTCTCATTTAGTGCAGAAACAAGAGCAGATGGGTCTAATTCTACACCATTCAAAGCATTCTTCTCGATTTAGGAAGCCTCTCTTATGGGGTAAGAGATGGTGAAATTAGTGTATACCTTACCATATCATATTTGAGAGATGGAAGAGAGACGAGATGAATCAGGCCCTTCACACCAGGGTGCTTCTACGTGTTGTTCTTCTGACCTTTCGGAAAGGGTTAAGTCACTTTCTGTCCAATCTCAAGGGGAAGTTTTGATTAGGGAGTCCCCTAGAAGCGTTGAGCAGGATATCTCTCCAGGTCAAAGAGCATCACAGCATCTTTGGGATACTGGAATGCTCTCTGAACCGGTTCCTAATGGTTTCTACTCAGTTGTTCCCGTGAGCAATTTGTTTCATTTCTAGATTTACTTATTTTTTGCCGGTGCTCGTGTCATGTGGTCTTCGGAGATCTCTCTTTTATGAAGATGCAGCGTTTGATGTGAAATTTTTCTGCAGGATAAGAGAGTAAAGGAACTATATAATAGACTACCGACTCCGAGTGAGCTTCATGCTTTGGGAGAGGAAGGTGTTAGGATTGAAGTTATTCTTGTTGATTTTCAAAAAGATAAGAAGCTCGCTATGCTAAAGCAGTTGATCACCACACTTGTCAGCGGCTCAAATCCTGCTTCGGTGATTAAGAAAATAGCTGGAACGGTAGGAATGCTGTGATTACCTTCTCTCTTTGTCTCAGCTCTGCATTGCATATTCTTGCAGTTAGGGGTTTCTTTTCCAAGCTATGTCCGTTGTTGTGTTCTAGTGTTCCTCTGTCTATCATGCGATTGTTTTAGCAATTCCTTATACTATATGACTCTGCTGCAGCCAAGGAACACTAAGATATTTTTCATTTGTGGCTTTGGAGTTGATTGAATATTCTACTTTTGCTTATAAAAATTATTCTCCTCAAGGTATCTGACTTTTACAAACGTCCGACTCTCGAAAGCCCTTCAAAACTTGCTCTAGAGGAAAATACGTTCTTGTTTGAAAACCATGGTGCTCAGTTGCTTGGCCAAATTAAGCGAGGGTGCTGTCGAGCGCGGGCAATTTTGTTCAAAGTTCTGGCAGATACTGTAGGACTTGAAAGTCGGCTGGTGGTGGTGAGTCTCATTTTATGCTATCAGTTTCTTTTCTTTACCTGCATTTTGAACATGTTTACATATATGAATTTTGTAGTGACCTGCTGCTATCTTGATTNTTGGGACTTCCTTTTTTTTTTTTTTTTTTTTTTGTTGTAAAATAACTCGATTTTCGTTTTTATTCATATGAACAGGGTCTGCCTAGTGATGGGACTCTGGATTGCATGGACTCCAACAAACACATGTCTGTTGTAGTTGTGCTGAATTCCGTCGAACTACTAGTTGATTTAATTCGGTTTCCTGGTCAGTTGGTACCTCGATCAGCCAAGGCAATTTTCATGTCGCACATCTCACCTACTGGAGAGAGTGATTCCGCAGAAAACGACTCTTGTGATTCACCTTTGGAGCCCAATAGTCCTTTATATGAGAGAATAGATTCTGAGAGGTTGAGTTCCGTTGTGTGATTCTCTTTCTAAAGCATATTACAGTCAGAACATTTCTTGTGATAAGCATGCAATGTAGTGATAGATTGTTTCCTATGTTACAGTACAGAAAAAGATGAAAATCTTCAATTTCATCGAAAGTTAGAAGGATATCCAAATGCAATGGGTCCATCATTGTGTAATTTGATGCTCAGACCTGTTTCAGCTATTGAAAGGAATTTGAGGTAACTGTTACATGTATATATTTCTGACTATTGTCTCATGGAATCAGTACAATGATGGGTATGATAAAGAGATGTGATTTTCTTCTTTCAGCAACACCTCTCATAGTGAACCAAATATCGCCACTGTATTCTGGAGACGTAGTCGCAGAAAAGTGATTGCTGAACAGAGAACAGCTAGCTCGAGGTTTTTCTTTGCTCCTTCTGGCTTGAATTATAACTAACATGAAGAAAATAACAAATTATTACATTGATATGTTAAATTTCTGTTTCTCTCCTTTTGCTGCAATTATATATGCTGTGTTGATAAAAGTGTCTCTGCACCATATTGATTAGTGATTCTTCTGTGGAGTTTATTTTAGGATGGTGTGCATTTCAAGGATTTTGAGTTTTGTTTTATCTATACTGAACTGATGAAAGTTGGCCATCTGTTACATTTGCAGCCCAGAACACCCATCTATGCGATCACGTGGACGATCAATGTTGAGTACTGGCAGGCATTTAAGTAGGGATTATGGCGGGGACGCATCTCCATCTAGGTATCTCCTTTCCATTCCTATTGCATCTAGTCGGCATGATTATCTGGACATTCAGTATAGTCTTTGTTATATCACCTCAGCGCAATAATATCATACTTTACTTGTGCTGCATTGTTTGACAGTATTCTGATCTGATTACTACTATATGCCTAGAAAAATATGTATTTGTGATTAGCAGTGCAAGCAAATTTTAATAATATTTAGCTTTCAAACAGTTCATCCACATCAGACATTCGTAAAAGTAGAAGGCGCAGTTTTAGGATCACACCAGAGATTGGGGATGACATTGCAAGGTTGGTATACTCATCTGTGTGCGTTGTTTCTCCTTCATCTTTGAGCAACATTTGCATCATTTTCAGCTTGCATATTGAAGACTCCATATTCGATTTTGTACTGTTTATGAATTGCTAAGGTAATCTAAAAATCTTCAATCATGATGACCACTGGCAAATCACACAAAATTCTGGCATGAATCATCTAGAATGCAAAACTGCTTATCCCCAGACTTCTAGATGCTTAGGTATCTGTAAGATAGTATAATTAACATGGAGCTATATTCTCACTCATAGTCATAAAGGCTTTTAAGGCAATAATGGCGCTGCCTCTAACTTTGTGATGATCGTTCTGGGAATAGTGAGAAAGAACTCATCAAGAGGTAGCTGTAGTTTTATTATTTGCCTGTGTATTGACTCCGATGTTACAAATTATTGAAGGGCTGTACGAGAAATGAATGAGAAATCAAAGCAAAGTCGTCTTTTGCAAGGTCGAGATGATGGAAACAGCTCAGGTATCGATCACAATGTAAGTTGGAACTCTCTGTTAGTAAGAATGTCTGTTGTGTTACATTAGTTTGCTTCTGATTGTTTAAACAGTCTAGAGTTTTGAATTGCTCCAGTAGGTCACTGCATTAATTGGTATATATTAGCTTGTACCACTAAATTTCTTGTGCTTTCCCAGGTGTCTAGCCTTCATCTTGATGATGAGTTAAACTCTCAGAAGACAATGTCATTGCCATCATCTCCTCATGGTTACAGGAGTAACGCATTTGGACGAAGAGGGCCTTCAGACTTTGCCGTGAAACATACATGGAGTAAAGTGGTTGAGTCTTCCACATTACAAAATCAGCCTTTGTTACCTTATCAAGAGTGGGACATTGACTTCTCAGAACTGACTGTTGGAACTCGGGTGGGGATCGGTAAGCTGCTCACTTTTAACTACCATTAATATAAACCATGCAAGTTTGAGTTCGTTTTGAACATTGTAGTGTATAATGTGTCTTATAACGGAACATTGTCTTATATCATTTCTCTAGGTTTCTTTGGTGAAGTTTTCCGTGGAATATGGAATGGAACAGATGTTGCAATCAAATTGTTTCTGGAGCAAGATCTGACTGCTGAAAACATGGAAGATTTCTGCAATGAGATATCAATTCTCAGGTATCTTGTTACTAGTGTCTTGGTAATTCTTGGATCAATCCCTGTGTACATCCTACTAATGTTTTTGTATGTTTGCTCGGGCATCTACGTGTTCTTCTCTTCAGCCGTGTTCGTCACCCCAATGGTGAGTTTTTTGTTCTCACGTCCTCTTGCTTTTTCTTTTTTAATGTTTATCATGTAATATGTGGAGGCATGTCTCAGATTTTTTCCTTCATTTACCTCTATCAGACAAGTCATGATCTATGTTCTTGCAGTTGTACTATTCCTGGGAGCCTGCACAAAACCTCCGCGCTTATCCATGATCACAGAATACATGGAGCTGGGATCTTTGTATTATTTGATTCACATGAGTGGTCAGAAGAAGAAACTTAGCTGGCACAGAAGGCTCAGGATGCTAAGAGACATCTGCAGGTACATAGCTTGTTTCTAGTGTTTTAAATTTTTTCTTGTTTTTTTGTCTGCCTTTGATGCTCATGAAAGTATGGATCATGGTTTGCATGCAGAGCATGAACTCTGATGTATTTTAGGTGCACCATTGACAATATTAAACTTATTATGCTTGGGTTTGGTATCTGTGAGTAAATTATATCTTAGTGGAGTGAGCAAACATGAATCTTATCCAATAACTAAAGATAGGTTCAGCTACACTATTTTACATATGAATTTGAGATTAAACCACATGATTTGTTATTTATTATGTGAATAGCACATTCCATTTGATTATATGTTTGAAGCTACATATATGCGTATATCATGTCGTTTTGTATCTTTTGTGGCTTAAGGGGTTTGATGTGCATTCACCGGATGAAGATAGTTCATCGTGACTTAAAAAGTGCCAACTGTCTCGTGGACAAACATTGGACTGTCAAAATCTGTGATTTTGGGCTCTCTAGAATAATGACTGATGAAAACATGAAGGACACTTCTTCTGCTGGTACTCCAGAGTGGATGGCTCCAGAGCTCATTCGCAACGAACCTTTTACAGAGAAATGTGATATCTTTAGTCTTGGAGTCATAATGTGGGAGCTTTCTACTTTACGTAAACCATGGGAAGGAGTTCCACCTGAGAAGGTACAATATGCTGTGCCATGACTCCTCTAGTGATGTTTATTCGCCATTTCTTTCAGGGTATATAATTTCATGTGGATTTGATTGATCGATGAATTCTGCTGCTTAGGTTATCTTTGCGGTCGCACACGAAGGGTCTCGTTTGGAGATTCCTGATGGTCCACTCAGCAAACTAATTGCAGGTTCGACGTTGTTGAAACACCACACTTTCTCGAACTTTTAATCGATTTTTCTAGTTTATTTTCTCCCATCTCTCAGCAGCTAAAGTCTGAGTAAATTCTAACCATATCTTATCTGCAGATTGTTGGACAGAGCCTCAAGAACGCCCAAATTGTGAAGAGATACTCAGAGGCTTGCTCGATTGTGAGTACACACTGTGCTAGCATACTTCTTCATGGAGTCGGGACAATAGTTCTTGCACCGCTTTGATCTCTATGCTAGGAGAATAACCTGAGTGGCATAACGTTAAACATCATGAGAGAAATTCATAGTTCAGTTTTGATAGCTGTGTAAAGCACCAAATGTAGTCGCTGGTTGTGATTCGTCTCACAGGCAGTATTTTTTCCTTTCGTTATTGAAGAGCTTGGTGGTCTATTTTAAGAAAATATACATATGTAATGTACTTACTCTTATTTGAGAAGAATAAAGAGCTCTTTGATTTGTATTTTCTTCAGCCATTCTCTTTTGCATCTTAGGCACTTTCTTTTTCATTTAATCCAACCTTGAGACCTTCTCATCAATGTAGTTTCCTTTTTTTTTGGATTATTTCCAATCAGCTTTTTGTGCTCAAATAAGAAGAGCACAAATTGAAGACAAAATGACCATAGAGCTTACATAGGAAATAAAATTTAGTAAATAAAATATGTAATTAATATTTAAGGAAAATGGTAATTATATACAATCACAAAACATATACTCTATTAGATAAGTTTTTTAAAAAACACATTCTAACTTCTTGTGGTATCATTATCTGTCTAGATACAAGAAGTGGAGACATGTAGTCATGCAAAATAGAGCAAGTCATGCAAAATGAAGCAATTTCTTGGATTCAACTTTATTGTTCATACAAAAGTAAAATCTTGGTGGTCCATTAACAGTTTTAACCTTTTTACATGCATACATGTTTCGTGATTTTACACCATTAAATTCACATGATTGTCCTCTATATAGATCCTCCATTACCCTTATACTCTTAAGCAGAGTAAGAAAATCAAGAAAAGAAATATGGAGGCGAGAGTGATTTCTTGCACTACTTTTGGAGATGACAAGGTTGTGAAGATTGCTGTTCCAAATCATCAAGCAATTGTCAAATACAAAGCCGGAGATAACGAAACAACCACTGTTGTTTCTGATGCTACCTGCTCAGAGAAAGACATTGAAGAGATCAAGAAGGTTTGTGAGAAGCTTGGTTACTCTTACGAAGGAAAACTTAGTGAAGGCTACACTCGAACCAACACCGGACCTGATTTGGTCTGAACTTTCTCCACGTCTTAGTCTGTTTTCTTTTCTGCATTTTGCTTTCTATGTTTTTAGTATTCTCTCAGTAACTTGCTGCTATGAATAAAATTATTATGAATTATTAGTTTTTTTTCTATCACATTAAACACTTTCTATTATGTGTATGATTACATTTTCTTACAACTCTGACTTTGACCTTATTCACTGGCCTTTGTGTCTGGAGATGATGAACCAGAACAATCTAACTTGTTTTATCGACTGAAATTTGGTGCCTTTAGTCTTCGGTCTTTTGAGTAGTAACGGAGATGGCTTCTTCTATAGCTTGAAAGAATGTAGCGATTTTGTAAGTAAAGAACCCAACCAACATTGGTATCAACTCCAAGGGCAATAATCCATACTCAGGAACAAGTATTCTGCAATTTATAAAGTCGCAAGTAAATCTGACTGATGTAACCAAGTTTTTTAAGAACATAAACAATGCAAAACAGAGAGAGCTTACGCGTTCCATCTATTGAATATCATAACCAACACTACGGGGACTAGTAATCGTGGCTGATTCACTGCACCTCTATCAAATTTCCAGTGAAACCAAAAATAGAAACATGATGAGTTAATGAGCAAGTCATCTCGATATAGATAACCGATAGGAATTTGAAAGGAAATACATACTTCATAACACCTCTGGCTCCATCTGCCATGGCATCTACAGTGTTACCAAGCATTCTCATATATGCAAATGAACCCATCAAGCCAGCACCAAAACTGAAACAGAAGTTTTAACACAGATTAGATAAATGCAAGCAGATGATTTACGGTTATTGAGATGTTTGGATGTTTTATTGCAGGAGACGACAAACCTAAGTGTTATCTCTGGGGTGTACGAGATATAAGCCGAGACTAAACCTACACCACCGATACCGAGTGTGAGAAGCTGTATCTTATTTTTCAGCTGCAGAAAACAATCCCAAAGTTAAGAGAGTAGGAACTGAAGGGTTCAAGAGTACCAGTGTAGCCCATGAGAGTAAAGAATAATGCATATACAAGATGCCTTACATGAGAACCAAACCATGATACGATAAATCACATATGATATCTGTCATACCGTGAAAGGATTAGCTAATGGAAAGGAGATACCTTGAAATATTGTTCCCTATCTTTCGCAGCCAATACTTCCGGGTCACCACGTGGTCGCCTTATTTCCCTAAACATCACTTCCTGCAGCACACATTACCAAACAAAGGAAAGATATAAGGTCTATGTTTTTTAATTCTGATAAATGAATGTTTCCAAAGTAACATGATACTTCAATTGATCTGGAACGAACAATCCATGAACAAGTGAGCCCTTTGCAAGATAAACTTACACTACCACTAGTTGCAGCCTTAGCAGCTCTATCCCATTTCTCTTGCTCGCGACGTGTTGGTGCCAACTTCCACTTAGGAGACACCAGAGTGGCTTTACTCTAGTGACATCAAAACAAACCATACTTCAGACTCAACAATCAAACAATGTTGCTTATCATATCCACAAATAACAATAATTAATCTCACCATCTGTTTCTTAGCTTCAGATTTGGAAGTGTCAATATCTTTTAAAACCGGTTCAGAAGAAAGCTCTTTGCTTAAATCAATATCCATACTGTTTCACAACAACAACAACAACAAAAGGAACCATTTTTAACCAAAATGAAAAGAAAAAATCTCTGATTTCATCGAGTCTAAAGAAGGAACCTGTCAAGACTCATCACTCTGCTAAAGCTCAGAAACCCAGATGACTCTTCCTATTAAAAACCCACAAAATTAGTTTAACTGGGCATTCAATTTCTATCAAAATCGAGAGGAAAGTTCGAACCTTTGAAGGAGATGGGTCGAGAGAAGAGGCATCTTCAGGGTCATCAAACAATTTCTTCATTCGCTCCATGAAATCTCTGTTCCAGATTAAGTCTTTAGAAGTAATGGGATCATCTTTCTCTCCTCCCCAGTATTTTCGAAGCTTGGTGGTGGTCGGAGGACCACCGTACTCTCCGGGAGCAACGCCGGTGGACCATTTCTCCGGTTTCTTGTTCGGTAGAATGATTTTGGTAGGTGGTCTAGGTAATGACGAAGACTGGTCTTGAGGATACGGTGGCGTAGTTGATGTTGCTGAGATGTAACTAAGAATCGCCATGGAGATGAGTATCTTGTGGAGCTTATTGATGATGACGATGAATGTAAAAATTCAGACTTTTTATTTTGAGTTTTAATTTTTAACCACACAAAAAAAAAAATCATAAGTTGAAAAATTCGATACTCTAATAACAAATACGGAAGGAAGACATTGGTGTAGCCTCCAAAACTTTCTAACTTGATAACAGTAAAACCGCTGGTCCACAATGATAATACAACATCGGGATCAATCTATCTTCTTATTGTTGTTATCGATAGAAGAATGCATCATCTTCTTGCGTATAAGTTACCAATCTATATAATCTGAATGTACCTCGTACATATTCCATAGTTTTCTTTTTGTAGGATTGTGACAAATAAAGAGAGCCAGAAGCTAAATCAGCTTCCCTAAAAATTAACCCAAGGATCGAGCGTGGACGATAACTTTAGTCTTTCGCTCGTTTGCTTTGGGTTTTACGCTTGTTCACGTCTAGACATCTTTTTCTCAACCGAATCGTCTTTGGTGTAACCTGACAACATCAAACCCAATAACAATCAATCCCATAAGAAGCCAGACACAAAAAAATGCTACTTATGGATCATGATTGGCAGGATACAACAATGACAATGTACCTCGATAAGTTCATCTGAAGCAACATATCCTATAGCTTCCTCAAGTGTCATCTGGATACGAAAAGAATTCAAAAATATCTCAATACAAGAAAAATCACAAGACAAAGGTGAGAAAGTTAAGTAATCAAGAAAACTGTTTTTCTTGTATCATTAGATGTTTAGAGATAAGGGTACGTACAAAGCGCGGTGGAGATAGCCTCACGTTTTCGTCTTTGTTTACAGTGCGAATGTTTGTAAGTTCTTTGGATTTAACCGGGTTAACCTGTGAAGAGTCAAGTGAGGATTCGTCAATTTTTTTTGTCATTTTCAGTATGAAGGGAAGTTAGTTGAACCAACTTACATCAAGATCTGTATCTCGTGAGTGCTCACCAATAATCATGCCATCATATGACTGTTAAAAGACAGAAAATTAGAAGAAGATGCAGCATTAGCACTGATCAAACGCACAAACACCACATATCAGTACGAAAATAAGAATTAGATTTTCTCATATTTAGAATGTTCTCACGTCCAGCCCGGGAGACACAAAGAGAGTTCCACGAGATTCCAAATTCACCAGAGAATGAGCTGTGATGGTGCCCAATGCCATGGAAACCTGTTTATTAGAGAAATAAATTACAATTATAATATCACACTGCAAACACTTAAGAAACAAATAATCAAGTTAAAAATCTGCTTTTAAAGTTAAAACAATAAGCCAGATTTATTATAAAAAAAAAAACAATCAGCCAGAGGAGCAAGAGTGCTCATAGCTATTCATGAAATGGTTATATCTTCGGAGCCACAAAATTAGAAAGGTAAACCCATAGACGTACCAATACTCCTTTCCTAACATTGCCAAGTGGACCTCGGTACTTTTCATAAGCTGCAAGAACGAGATACACAACAATTACCCATTGTAGAAGCCAAAAAAATTGGAATCATAGATGCTTCTAACATTCCGTTATAGTTGTGGAAAGCACATGTATATGTTTGTTACTATGATGAACCCTTATGACAGGAAAACTACTGACATCTGATGCTGAAACCACTAATAGATATATGCCAAAAAAGTTTGTTCATGTAGATCATTGCCCCCATAGAAGATGAGTCAAAAAGAAGAAAGAAAAACACATATGGACAGGATGCGCAGAGATGCAGGTAGAAAAGATCCATACTTAGGAAAGCACGATGCATGAATCCAGTTCCACGGGTGACGCTGCTAAACACACATCTGTACCCAACCAAACCTCTGTCGAACGCAAGTGTCGTTTGGTTATATTTCTTCAAAGGGTGTGACTGAATGAGAATAGATTTTGTGAAAGTAATTAAACTAACCTTGAAGGACAAGTTAATGACAGTCTTGTCCTACCCTCATTTCCAGGGACAGGACCCATGTCGGCAACTTCTGCGCGCCTGTGGGACAGAGCTTCCATTACTACTCCTACGTGCTCGTCATTTATCTCAATAGTCACTTCTTCAATTGGTTCAAGCCTTTTTCCTTGTTCAGTTTTATACCTGAATCAATAGTGGAAAAGCTCAGAAGTCAGAAAACGTCTTGAGATCCTAATTGCCATGGTTCCGCTGCATTATGAAACCTGTTATAGTTTTTTAGTAATAAAGATATTAACAGGGTGCTTTTCTAGGCTAAAAAGTATTCCATAGTAGATGATAAATCAATAAACGTTGGTGTAATGGTATTATCAGAAAACATGGTGATAAAGAAGTGAACTCTTTTCTTGTCTATAAAAAAATGCGCAAGACCTTTTCTAGCTAATGCAGTATGCGGTGCAGCTTCTGTAAAACAAACAGAAAAGGTGGAACTCACATGACTTTAGGTGGTGAGACCGATAGCTCAAAACCTTCCCGTCTCATATTCTCAATTAAGATACCTGTTAGACAGGACACATATTAATTCACCTGGCACAGAGAATAGATACAGATTCAAAATTTATTTTTGTCTTTGCAGGTATAGAAATATCAAACAGGAATGGAAAAACACAAACCAAGTTGAAGTTCTCCTCTCCCTTGGACTTCGAAGGACTCTGACAAGCCAGGAATGACATTTATGGCAAGATTTGTTTCAGCTTCTGCCATCAATCTGTTCCCAATTTTTCCTCCAGTTAACTGCATGCATATTAGTAGTAGCCTATCAGCATGGGCCAGACCAAGTGGTCTACAGCCTAATACACAACATTCCTTCAGCACCATATACGTGATATCAAATGAAAAGATGTAGTAACTCAAAAGGTAATCCAAATTACTGAGCTATGTCTTGGTACTAAAATAAAGACATACATGGGTGCCATCCCGACCAGCAAGAGGAGAGTCATTGACACCAAACGTCATGGAAATTGTTGGTGGATCCAGCTCAACAGTGGGGAGCGCAGTTGTCACCTATTAGAGTAAAAAAAAATGAGGTACCCATTCAAGCTGCTTTAATTTCAAATCGAGAAGTAATGTTTAAGGCAGAACTCACTTATATATTTTCTAAGAGATTAAATAGGGAAGTAGTTCATTCTGATATTACCTCCGCACTTGCCACTGTGTGACCTATGGATGGAGCTGTCAAACCAGCTAAACAGATTATATCACCAGCTCCTGCGGCTTCAATTGAAACTATGGTTGTACCTTTCTTCTTCATTAGCTTCACAACCTATGAGAAAGATGTTCGTATCTGCTTAGATGAAGACCTCTCTGTTTACCAACACGGACTACCAAGTATAAAGCAATATGCAGACAAACCTTTGCTTCTTCTATTTTCTCAGAGCCATCATCAGTTTTGCGTAGTCCATTGACTTTGTCACCAACACGGACAACTCCAGAAGATACTCTTCCAGTTAATATTCGTCCGAGATAGCAGTCCTTCTCCATCATCGAAACCTGGAAGTCAGAAGTAATAATGCTAGTAAAGTTTCATTTCCCCTCTCAATATAACAGTGACAAAAATATGAATAACTTCCAATCTCAGCACATTATCTACATAACAATTATACATTCCAATTAGGAAAGCTGAAGATTAAACTCTGAATATTCATATAAAATATCCGGCCAACATCTTTATTTCCCCAAGGGAATTCATTTGACAAAACCCCTTCTAGCTTTTTTAAGATTCACTGAAGAATAGAGTGACATAAGATATAAACAAACATTCAAGGCTAATGGGTAATTATTTGATGATCTACTTAGGAAAGCATAACATGAATTATGTGAACTGTTTTCGTCTATCTTGCCAATAGTTAGGAACCACAGTCCAAACAAGCTACCTGATATAGGACAATCGGAAGAGTAAACAGAATTTTAAATTACCAGCATCAGGAATGGCTCATCAAGGTTTGCTTTTGGTGGTTGAACATGTCTTACTACGGCATCAAGCAATTCCGACATATTCCTCGCATCTGCAGGAGGTTCTTTGGTGAAGGTAGAAGATGCCCACCCTTCTTTTGCGGAGGCATAAAGCACTGGAAACTCCAGTTGTTCCTCTAAATAATGAAGGAAGCATAAATGTTGATTTAGCAAAATAATGTAAGTAATCTTGTTATATTAATAAGAATCTATAAATATTACCTGTGGCACCAAGATTTGCAAAAAGATCAAAAACCAAACTCTCCACTTCATCACACCTCTCTTCTGAAACTGGAAGAGATAAAGGCATATGAAGCATTTCAAATTAATCAAGAACCCAAAAATAAAAAAGGAGACAAACAAATTTTCTTCATGGGAGTTCATACCTGAAGGACGATCTACCTTGTTTAAGAGAAGAATAGGGCGTAGTCCATACTTCAAAGCCTTGGCAAGAACAAATTTCGTCTGTGCAAGAGGGCCTTCTCCCGCATCGACAACTAATATGGCTCCTTCAACCATGCCAACAACTCGTTCAACCTAATTTAAAATGAACACTAAGTCACAAAGATATCATCTATGTTCTATAGTTAGATATGCACTAATGCTGGACCAAAAACTCACGCTTAGTTTTCTTTCTTTTTTTTGTCACAAAACTCATGCTTAGTTTTCCAGAAAACGAACTAGAAAGATATTACCACCAGACCATGAGATCATATGCCTATCAACATGTTCTTACTGGAAGGTATTTCAGCTCATGGAGTATGAGAATCAAATAATAAGCAAAGGGTAACCGAAAAATCTCATACCTCACCACCAAAATCTGCGTGACCAGGTGTGTCCACCATATTAAGTTCGTTGTCCTTCCAAAATACCGATGTCACCTGTCCGGAAAAAAATCACACAAACCTCAAACGTTATGTTACAGACAATATAGAAACAGTAAACAGATCAATCAAACAAACACATCAATATAAAAATAGAAAAATGACTACAAAGTCTTCAAAGACAAAAAAACAGAACCGAAACAAAAAGACGAGAATTTAAGCAACCAAACTGGAAAAAAACAGACATAAAGTCTTCTGCTTTGTAATAATTTCAATAATGATCCAAACTCAAACTTAAGATTATAAAACAATCTAAGAAAACACAACATTTCGACGAATACAGAACCATTTTCAAACTGCCAAGTAACAATTAAGCTCTAGTTTCAATACAAAACATACTTAAAACTACAGAAATGTAATTACCTTAGAAGAAATAGTGATCCCTCTCTCACGCTCGAGATTAATAGAATCCATGGCACGCTCATGAGGAATATCGGCACCACACTGACGAAGAAGCCGGTCCATAAGCGTAGTCTTCCCATGATCGACATGAGCAATAACCGCCACGTTCCTCAGCCGGTTCGGGTCTAGAGAGCTACTCGGAGCTGCGGCTGCAGCCGTGGAAGCGGTGGCTGCAGAGAAGGCGCGAAAGGAGGAGAGGGAGTGTCCGAATTTGGAAGGTGATGATTGAGAAGAGAAGGATCTTCGAGTGGTGTTTGACCAGAGAGATCGAAGGAGAGGACCCGCCATTTCGGTCCTTCAGACCAAATTTGTGATGGGGTTTTACGAGATCTAAAATCTCAACGACGAAGATGACAAAAGGGTTTATGTTATTGGTTATTGCAAAGTAAGGTATGACTCTTTAAAAATTTTTATAATCTGTCACATGTTTTTTTTTGCTTCTATTTACTCCAGTTGAAACCAACTAGGCATTTTTCTTTAGAAGTTAGAACTTGTTATATAAAATGAAAATATCTTAATTTTACGAAAGTTTCCATTCATTATGAATTCGGAAAAGAAAAAAAAAAAAGAGAAGTGAAGGTTCAAATATAGTAAAAATGACTATGTAAACGATATTTCATTTTTTTTTTGAAATCTAGAAAGAATAAAAAGAAATAAATACTATATATGAAAGAAGTATCATGTAAAAATAAAATTTTGCGGATTTGCGGATTTTAAATATTAACAGTATTCTATAACTATAATTTGTATTTTTAGTGCATTTGACCATAATTAAAGAGAAACAAGGGACTCGAGTGTTAAGAATGACTTTCATTGAATCCGATCAGCTGAAAATTGGTATCTATTCCGTGCAAACGACACATTTTCAGCAAGCAAAGTAGTGGCTATCATGTTTTGGGGAGGCGGTATTCGTGCATGAATCATATGTTCTATTGTGCTTCCATTTATTTTGTTATTTGGTTTACAATTTCTATATAAAATAGTTGCAGATATCATTATGTGAGCTGCTAATGAAACTAAGACCATTATTTACATTTTCCATCAGGAATTCGACAGTAAATTTGAAAATTATGTTATCTGATTAAGTCCTTTTGAGTAACAAAATTGAAATGGTTTGCAAAACTAATATAAAACATGAAATAAGAAAAAAAAAATTTCTCATGTGTGGTCTCAATTTATTTGATTGTAACTAAAAACATTCATCACATACCTAAATTGTAGTATATACACTATATTCTAAGTTGTAATACTTTTTGTTTCTTTCAATCAACCAAGCGCAATCCTTGATCAAAAAGCCAAACTGGTCACTCTCATATTAGATGAATTTTAAAACTAACAAGCATAAATTCTTAGCTTTCAAGGTCTCTTATGGAAAAAAAAAAAAAATGATCATCGATGGGAAAAAATTATCGTCATCATGTGACTACAAAGTACAAACTCTTCTTTCTTTTTTTAAACATCTTGCACAAAGTACAAACCCTTTAATTATTACTATACCTTATCATCTATTTCATCAAAGCAATATTCATATTACTATATACCAATGCCCAAACAGTGATAAATGATTTTTTTTGTTTAATCGAAAATACTTTCTTTCAAAACCAACAAAACTAAGTAAAAAGCAAAGTGTAAATATCAAAAAATGGTATCCCTGTCACAAAGCATTGAATACTCAATAGCAACTTTTGCATAAAAATCCCAAAAATTATAAATAGTGTTTGACTTTTCTATTAAATAGTGGCAAACTTTATAGCAGCCAACCTAAATGTCATCAGAACTCAGAAGCTATGTCAACAAAATTGGTATGTGCACAGATGATAATGAAGCACCTCTTCAATTCAATTACTCATTTTTACTACCCCCAAGTTCTGAAGCTTAATTAACTACAATTTTTAAATTATTTTGAATAACATAACCAGAAATCAGAAAATTAAAACTCACTCATTGAACAAAATTAAAAAAGAGATTACAATATCCCAACCTAAAGCCAAATTAAAACACGCATAAAAACCATCTTGTTCGATATTATAATCTTGATGATCAATGCAAATTAAGATCATAAAACAAACAAGCAAAATTGAGTAAATAAGAGCAAAAAAGGAGTAACAATAATAAATAGTCTAGAAACATAAATAACTTAAAGCCTATATATGAAGATATAGATATATAGATGGTATAATAACAATTATTATATTGCGTACTCTTCTTCCATCTCATTAATTCCTTATTCCTCCTTTTTGTTCAATGCCATGATGAATCAGGAACCTCATCCACTGTTGTTTACCATCTAGTCTGTAATGAAAAATTAAATAAAATACTTATTGTTTAATCAAGAAAGATATACAGACTTAAGAAAATGGTTTGAAAATTAATTTAATCTAGTTAAAATGTATAATATAAGATGAAGAATCAAACCTATATATGTGTTTAGAGGTGTGAGTTTGGAGGAGGAGAAGAAGAAGAGTTTGGTTGAGTAGATTCATTGCCATGGAGAGGGAAACTAAGACCTTGCATCATCATCATTCCATGATTAGAACCAAAGTGTGATGTTGAAGCAAACATCACAGAAGGAGAAGCAGCTTGATTATGATGATCCGACGTCGTTTGATGATGATCCCAAGAACGAAACGAGTGAGGGAATAAACTGGACTGAAGGGTACCCCTTTGTTGATGACCACCAAGAAACACTTGTTGTTGCTGTTGTTGATTATTAAGCAAAGTCATCATCGATGGTTGATGATGATGATGATGATGATGATGATTCACCATGAAACCACCATTATTACTCCTTTCTTGTTCTTGTTGTTGTTCTGATGGTGATGGAGATGACGTCATTGTCAAGTCTTGATGATGATTCCATCCCGAGATTCTCCCGAATGTCTCGAAGCTGTTGGTCTCAGGCACTACAACTACTGCGTTGTTGTTGTTGTTGTTGTTGTTTCCTTGAAATGGATGAAGAGACAGTCCAAGATCTTGGCTTAAGTTTGTTGTTCCTGTTCTTGCTTCATGGTGATGAGGGTAGTTTTGGAAACTCATGTTCGTTCCGGTTGTTGTAGTCGTCGTCGCCGGAAAAAACGTTTTCATTGCTTCTTCAGGATCAAGATTAGCCGCCACGAACTGTGTTTGGTTGTCATTATTAACAACCAAATTCTGACCGGAAGAAGAAGGTCCCGGTTTAGTATTGTTCGGTTCTTGACCGGTTTCGAGCTTATCGATGGCTGATTTAGCTTTCTTGATGAGCCAATCTACAGCTTTGCTTGGCCGGTCGTAACCTAACCGGTCTTGAACATCGTAGAATTGAATAGCTGTGTGAGCCGAGAGTCTCACGCGCCGGTCACGTGGACCCTTTGAGGTAAAGACTTTGCTATGACGGTCTTTTCGACCCGTGGCTCGGATTATGTGACCACCTTGAACCTCAACTATCTCTCCTCCTACATCTCCAGTATAACCTTTTAGTCCCATTCTATATTTTCTTTTTTTTTTCACTTCTCAAAATGACATTATCTTCAGTGGATGGATTTTTATTACCAGCTTTGAAGAAGGGAAACTTGCTTGCCGTTTTTGTGTTGGCTCTTCAAAGTGCTTGCCGTTTTTGTTGTTGTTGTTGTTGCTTGTGTTTGGTGTGTAGTGAGTTAATAACATCTGATGCAGCCTACCTGAAAGCTGATACAATGAGCAACTTCTCTATGCAGATCCCCAAAAGATCTGCCATGGCAGTCACCAGATTTAATGACTCAAAATCAAGAAACAAGAGAAGAAACCTCTCACAACAAAAGAATTGAAATCTAGGGTTTTCTCCCAATGAGATAAAAAGCTAGACAAGACAATAACTATTAAGAAAAATGAAAGAGCAAGAAGAAGAAGCTAGAGAGAGAGAGTAGTGTTGGTGGAAAGGAGAGCAGAAGTTTAAAGAGTTCAGAATAAGGAAAGTAAACTAAATAAATACCCTTTTGCTTTCAACCTTTTGTTCCTTTCTTATAAGATTCCCATTACATATCTCAACATGTGTCCTCCTTTAAGTTCTTAGCCACATATTTTTTTTCTTCTTGTTACATAGAAATTCCTCAATCATTATTCTTCAATCATGCGTGCCATATCTAATTCTTGGAACATATACATAAGTTTATGTATGTGACATATTCACACACATACAATATATATTAACTACACCAAGTTGCACATTCTCCTTTAAAGATACATATATTCCCAACGCCAAGTTGCACATTCTCCTCTGAGTAAATAATCAAATTTTTCCAAAGTCAATTATTTAACTAGTAAGTAATGTTGGACAAAATCTATAAGTCCGTATGGTTCGTAACACACACATATGTTGATCGGTAGAAATTTACATGGCAATCAGAGAGGGCAATGAAATAATTTGACTCTGGTATATAATAATTGATGTAGTGTTCCATTTATTATATTTTCTTATTTTCTCAAAGTCACGTTTCTTTTTATGTATATCTACAAAACCTAGAGTCAGAGAGTACAGGGAGAGGAAGATTTGTATGTGCTTCATGTGTAAAACTATGATTAAAGCCAAATGTTTGAATAGTATTCAAATTTCGAGGAGCAAAATTAAAAGTGTGTTAGAAACTTATCATTAAGGTCATCGTCTGAGAAATCTGCCTTTTATTTATTTTTTTATTTTCTTAAAGAAAAGAAGATTTTTGCTCATTTATAATTACTTTTAATTTTTTGTCCTTTGTGTTTATTTTTTGAAAATCAATTTCTATTGATATTTAAGTCGTTCATAATGAAACACAACAGCTTTTTCTCGTTCCACTATAAAGAGAGAGCAATGAAATAGACTTACGTTTTCAGACATTTTTTCCTTCTTACCACAACCATACGTTATACATTTGAATTTTAATTTGGAGCTTTCGAATAATGTCTACATATTTTCTGTGCATATTCTTCGGTGTCTGTATAGAATACATTAATACATAATATTTCCTTCCAAATTACAAAGTTAACATTTTTTTTTTCTTATTATATCAACTTTGAAGTTTCTACACTTTGGTCCATAACCCTTCTGGTATATGAAATTAAATATTAATATTACCGTTTTAATAGATAAATTATTCATTCTTGGTGAAAGTAAATTATTGATCCTGAATACCCTAAAAATCACTAAATCACCAATCTAATTTGCGTTATAATTTTATAAATAGTTTGTATGTGCCAACACGTTTTGATTCATCTCATCTTTTTAATTTAGTGATCAGTAGTTTTAATTAACAATAAAGCTATTCTTTTTTTTCTTCTACATCTTTGCAAATAAAGCAATAAATTCTGTTTAATCTGTTTTTTTAGATCATGTCTTGCATCTGAACTTTATATATTCTTTAACAATACTGCTCCCAACCTAGTTGTTTTTTTTTTTTTGGTGTAATCCCAACCTAGTTGTTTACTATATTTAATATACAATCTCTACTGTCTTCAAATTTGAATCATTGTTACATATGTCTATATGTATGGAAACAATCGAAGAAAGATCTCTACTTTATCAACATTTGGGTGTCTATATTTGTGTTTATAATATACCAGATGTATAATAATTAAAAATAGTAAGAGGAATTTTAAAAAAATAGTGGGAAATGTCGTCAACTTGAAGACTCTTGAAAGTGAAAGAAAAAGAAATGTTAGGATATTTAGTTTAATCTTTAAAATGTCTTTAGAAAAAGCAGACGCGCATGCAAATCTGCCTTCATCCCAAAAGATTCCACATCATTCATCATCTACTTCCTCCAAGTCGTGAAACTTAAGTTAACCCTACACCCTCTATATCTTATCCATCATATCCACTTTTTTTTGTTTTAATAAAAAACCATAACTCCAATTTTTTTATTCATCTTTACTTATAGTACTTGTATTGCTGACTATAAATCTTGGCCTTTGAATAAGTGTTTGGGTGAAAAATATGCGGTTCGTTCTAGAGCCTACGGAAAACGAATAGAAGAGATAATAGTCGAAGATTTCTTTATTGATATAGAGTCAATCGTTACAAGCAAGAGGGATCAACAACAATAAGGATTCGAGGTTGCTGTTAAGGTTGCTCGAGGTATTGCTGTTTTCTCTAGGCTTGCGGTCGATTGTGCGATGCCCCTATTAGGGTTGTATTCTCGCTATTTATAAGGGATCCTTTCTCCTAATTCTCGGGGAATTCGGGATATTTTCCTTATCCCATTCTTTACCGACTTCATGTAGTCGGTGCATTAAGATGGGCCTGTCGCAGTCGGTGCGCTATGCGGGCTTACGTCTTTATCGCATACGTACTATTGGGCCTAGTGTAGAATGTGCAGTTAGGGGTTCCCGCATTATGCACATACTCTAGCGGGCCAAACAACATGGGCTTTATTCATATTGGGCTAAAGCCCAATATCATTAAATTATTCCCAACAATAAGTTTAGTCTATTATTACATTATGGGGCCATAGCAATATGTTAATGCTATTAATCACAACTTTATATAGTTTACGAGGTCTTGTGCCGAGATCTTGTGGTCAATTGGTAAGAAGACATATTTGGGGTGTAACATACTCCCAATTTAATTTACCTTTCAGTCCTTTTTACATATCATGAAAAAGGATCTTTCCGTGGACTGCACCTTCTTCACGGATTAGTTTTGTGCGTTTACATTTGTACTTTTACATAAATGATCCTTAGTTTAGCGTTTTGTTGACTACTCACATATTTAACTGTTGTCGTTAAAACCTATTGTGTCTTAAAGAGAGACCACTGTGAGAAGTTGTTACTATTGTTTGATTTGATCAAGAATTCTTGTCTTAATCATGTTCATAACTAGTTCTCACATAACTATTCAATTAACTAAAAACTTATTAATTGGAGCCCTTTTATCTACTGGAAGTTGGCTATACCTAGCTAGATAGGAAGAACTAGGAAGCGTCGAGAGTAATGGAATGCAAATGTATAATAATTATTTCTAGTGTTGGGGATCAGGGAACCTAAATTACCTAAATAATTGAAACTAGGTCCCTTAGCGTTTTTTTTTTTTTTTTCATTTCTCATTTCTCATATAAAATGAGCTTGTTATTTATGGTAAAGATGTATATAGGTCACTAAAAATTAATTAGTAATTCAGAAAGTAAAAAATGTTTCTCTCACAAAATTCTTAAAACGATGAGAGTTGTATTAATTTTCTACATATATACTCTCTATGTTCCCTTTTGAAAGAAATTTTCGAAGATTTCTCTTATTTCATTTTATTTGATTTTTTCAAGTTTCTACACAGAATTTTTACATAGTCTCTCTGTTTTTAAGATAGATATTTTTGGAATTTTTTTTTTCTAACAACACCAATAAGTAAGACTTTGTTAGAAATGAACATAGAGTTTCTATCTAGCAACAAGTAAAACTAAGTTACTTGTGAATCGTGATCATTTGAACTTTCAATTAGTAGTCAGAAAAAAACTTTTTTCGGTTATTTACTTAATCGACTCTCTCATTTAAATTCGATACATAACTCTGCAAACAACATTTGTTCTTTAGCCAGAGAGTTAAACTGTCAGTATCATGACAGAAGTATAGTAATCAATGTGACTTTTTTAAAAAAATACAATATAAACTAGTGAATTTCCAATATTCCATAGAAAGAATAAATAGTATGTAGTTGTAAAATTGAATACAAAAAGAAAAGGTGTAGGGCTAAGGCATATACTGTCACAGACCTTGAAGACGAGAGGACGGTGGCAGAGAAAATGGACCCCTACTCCAATCTTTTCTTTTATTCATGTGTTTTTATTACCTTTAAGTCTATAATTAGTACGACAAAAATATAGAAACACAGTCAGGCCAGTTACACTACTATACTTAGCTCTAGATTTCGTACAAGTAACATTGATGACTGAGATTCAAATTTCTTATTAATTTTTCATGTGAAAAGTTTCATAAAATAAGTGATATATAAATATCTAAGATATGTTAGGTTCATCAATCATCAAGATTGATCTTGAGATAACATATGAGTGACCACAACATACATTATGTATAAATGTCATATATATGTACGGCTTCCATCTTCTCCTATAGATCAAATTGGCTACTTATCTCAGTTTTGTATGTTTACTCTCCAATATTTAATAAAGCGGTTTACATCTCAGTTATTGAGAAAATTCCAAAAATATCACTTTAGATATATCACTTCTCAAATATACACCATTTTTTCTTTCAGAAATATAATTTTTAGGATTTAAAGCTTATTTAGGGTTCTAGGGTTTAATAGTTGAGTGTTTAATAACATTTAAATTTAAAATTTAAGATTTTAGGAATTTTAGAGTCAAATTTTTTTTCAGGGCTTATGATTTTGGTGTTTAGGGTTTTAAACTCATATCATAAAACCCTAAAGCCCTTAAAAAAATATTAAATATTAAAAATAGATCATAAAAATATGGTATTTTCTAAAAATGGTAGCTTAAAAATGGAATCTTTGAAATTCCCCCTCAATTATTTGACATCTCATTATGGTAATTTACTCATCTAAGGTAGATATGCTTTTCACTCTTGTGTTATGAATAATGTTTTGGGTATATATATATATTGAAAAGACTTTGATTTATTTGTTATTTTTATAGAACTTGATAGTACTTAGTACAACAATAACAACTCAACACATATTGTTAAATTATATTTGTATGACAGTTCTTAACTATATATGTTTTGATATATAGTTTTGAGCTAGGTTGTCAATTCTTTTTCCAAATAATAAACTCTTAAAGAATTTTTCCAGTCTCTGTCACTGAACAGTGAATATAGAATGAAAAACACTATTTGAGAAAGAAAGAATGAAAAAAGAGAATGAAAAACCTTGAAACATGAGGATATTTTTAAAATTATAATAAATCGGATTGGTGAAAGTAAAGTAGTAAACAACAAAGCATCATGAAGATACGGATAAACAAGGGAAGAAGAAGTGAAAGGAACGAATGAGAGATCTCGTGATCCAAGATGATGATTTTAATGTCATTTTTTTCTGATTTTTATATTAGTTTTTGCTTTTATTTTGGCATTAAATCCATAACGTACCTAACAGCCTAACATTTTTGTTTTTTCCACATTAAATAAGACAAAACTTTCATATCTAACCTACATTTTGAGCAACAAGCATATCAACTGTTGTAACTTGTAAGCTATTTTCTTTTGTTCTCCTTGAAAGTTTTCAAATTAGACTGCTCGGAATTAGAGATGTCGAATCGGATCAGATCGAATTTAAGGATGGTTAATATTTGGATCATAATTTTTCTAATTTTAGATTAGTATGTTAAATAAAAATGAATTAAACTAAAAAAAATAATAATAATCAAAATGCTGTTATTGTATCTCAACATAAGAACATTCGGGATTGTTACAATTTCATTTGAGAAATTAGTAATAAGTTGTAACATGATTTTATATTTCATGCCTTTTTTGCATATATTTTACCGTATCTTTTTTTTTTTTTTTATCAATTTTTAGATTATTTATTATTAGATATTTGATATATTTTATTCAGTTTTTTTCCAACAATTCAGTAATAATATGCATTACACTGGGTTCGAACCCAAGCGGTACACACACTGACGACACTGGCTAGCACAAACGAGTAGACTACAAGTTCTGGTATTATATTTTACTCAATTATGAAAACGAAAAATTCCATGTCTTTATTTCAAAACATATTATATTTTTTAAAATGGAGAGAGCCTATAAAACATGAATTCCTAACCAAGTAATATTAAAAGGAATATTCAGAGAGGCTTGCAACTTTCAATTCAAGAAAAAGTGGATCCACCCAAATTTAGAATAATTAGAAAGAAAATAATATAAACTATTTCTCCTAAAAAAAAAAAGGAGAGAAAAANAGAAAAAAAAAAAAAATTTAAAAAAAAAAAAAAAAAAAAAAGTAGATAAAAAGAAGGGAAAGAAAAAAAAAATGTAAAAATAAGAGAGAGAGATAGAGCTTAAAAAGAATTTTTGTTTAGTCGACAAGTCCCGATCGTGAGTTTAATAGATAGATATACCAAAGATATGTGACGCATTTATGGCGCATGTATATTACATATCAATCATCCGACCCCACTTTTTTTCTCTTCTATTTATGTCATAAAACAATACAAACCCTCGTCTAAAATCTTTTGTAACGCAAATTCATCTAATATTCTCAAAATCACGTAGCACTTGATGCAGACAAATTTTTTTTAAAACAAAATTAAATACAAGTATTAGAGAAATAAAAATTGGTTTGAAGATTTAAAGAAGTTATTTTGGTCTCAAACCAGTTTCTAACACTATATGATCGAAGTTAGATTATAACCAAATTTTAATCCAAGGAAAAATAAAGTTTACAGACTGTAAGTTACAGTACACACTAATAAAGTCCACTCGAAGCCCAAGCGGTATCTGTAAAATAATAGTTGGGTCGGGTCATGATTGATATATTAGTCGGGTTTAGAATCATCTAATATCCAGATGTTTATGATTTGGGCCACCATTATGGGTTCTCTGGTTTTCAACACGATTTGTATGTTTACTGTCCAACGCTTTGATTTTATTTTTGGCCTAATTGACCAAATCAATTATTCAAAAGTAAACGAAGTAATAATGTTCAATACAAATGTGAGTCGAACTCTTTAATATTTCCCCCAATCAAAATATAAGAAAAATATTTAGAAAACTAATAATAAACAACATATTATTACAATCATTACAGGTGATAATCATGGCGGCTTTAGTACTATAGAGCGATTAGGCGGGGGATTAATCTTTTAAATGCCGGTGTTACATAACAAGGCTATAAGACCATTCCATCCCTAATACTCTCAGAATATTAGGGATCAAGATGGTTAGATGGTTGAGTTATTTTGCCAACTATAATAAGTAACCAAAACATCTATATGAGGCAAAATATTGATTATTAGATTTAGAGATTTTTGTTAGTTTTTAAATTTCCAATTTTTTTTTTTTTTTTTTTGTCGTTGAGCAACAAACCCTTACTATTTTGTGACATTATTTCATATAACAGAAAAATTAGAAATTTAATAAATAACCAAACATCTATATTTGTAAAAATCTTGATCATTCGATCTAGGGTTTTCTCGTTATTTTTTTGAATTTCCATTTTTTTTTTGGTCATGGAGCAAAAATCTCTAACTATTTTAAGAAATTTTGTTATATAACCAAAGAAATTAAAAATTTAATAAGTAACCAAAACATTTTATGTGCCAAAATCTTGAACATTAGATTTAGGGATTTTGTTACGTTTTGAATTTCCCATCTTTTTTTTTTTTCGTCATCGAGCTACAAACCCCTTACAATTTTGGGAAAATTTTAATGTATAACCAAATTTTTTAAAAAAATTTAATAAGTAACCAAGACATCTATATGTGTAAAATTGAAAATTTAAAAACTAACAAAAAACCGTAGATTTAATGGTCAAATTTTTTCCACATAGTGATGTTTTTCTTACTTATCAATTTTTTTAAATTTTTTGGCTACACAAAAAAGTTTCCCAAAATAGTAAGGCGATTTTTTGCTCGATAACAAAAAATTGGATATTCAAAAAATTAACAAAAAACCCTAGATCGCGACATAGTGATTTTTTTTTTATTTATCAAATTTTTGGAATTTTTAGGTTATACAAAAAAGTTTCCAAAAATAGTAAGAGTTTTTTTTGCTCGATAAACAAAAAAATTTGAAATTCAAAAACTAACAAAAAAAATCTTAGATCTAATGGGCAAGACTTTGCCACAGAGAGATCTTTTTTTACTTATCAAATTTTTAATTTTTTTGGTGATATAAAAAAGTTTCGTAAAATAGTAAGTAGGTTTTTTGCTAGAGAAACAAAAAATTGGAAATACGAAAACTAACCAAAAAACCTTAGATCAAATCGTTAAGATTTTGCCACAAAAAGATCTTTTTTTTACTTATCAAATTTTCAACTTTTTTGTTATATAAAAAAATTTCCCAAAATAGTAAGGCGATTTTTTACTCGATTACCATTAAAAAATAGGAAACTCAAAAACAAAAAAAAAACGCGAGATCTAATGGTCAAGATTTTTTCACACAGAGATGCTTTTGTAACTTATCAAATTTTAAAATTTTTTAAGTTATACAAAAAAGGTTTCCCAAAATAGTAAGACAAGTTTTTGCTCAATTACAAAAATAATTAGAAATTCAAAACCTAAAAATAAATCGTAGATCTAATTGTCAAGATTTTGACGCCTAGTGATGATTTTGACGCATAGTGATGTTTTTGTTACTTATCAAATTGTAGATATTTTGTTAAGTAAAAAATTATTTCTCTGTGACAAAATCTTTAATATTAGATATAAGGTTTTTTTGATGTTTTTTGAATTTCCATTTATTTTCGTTTTCGAGCATAAAAACTCACTTACTATTATAGGAAACTTTTTTATATAATCAAAAAATAGATATTTTATTAAGTAAAAAATATTTCTCAGTGGAAAAATCTTTAGTATTAAATCTAAGATTTTTTGATGGTTTTTTGATTTCCAATGATTTTGGTTTTGGAGCAAAAAAACTCACTCACTATTATAGGAAACTTTTTTATATAACCAAAAAATAGATATTTTGATAAGTAAACAAATATTTCTCAGTGGCAAAATCTCTAGTATTAAATCTAAGATTTTTTTATGGTTTTTTTATTTCCAATTATTTTGTTTTTGGAGCAAAAGACTCACTTACTATTATAGGACATTTTTTTATACAACCAAAAAATAGATATTTTGTTAAGTAAAAAAATATTTCTTTGTGGAAAAATCTTTAATATTAGATATAAGATTTTTCGGTGGTTTTTTTGTTTCCAATTATTTTGTTTTGGAGCAAAAAAACTCACTTACTATTATAAGAAACTTTTTTATATAACAAAAAAATAGATATTTTGATATGTAAAAAAATATTTCTCCGAGGCAAAATCTCTAGTATTAAATCTAAGGTTTTTCGGTGGTTTTTTTGTTTCCAATTATTTTGGTTTTGGAGCAAAAAAACTCACTTACTATTATAGGAAAATTTTTTATATAACCAAAAAATAGATATTTTGTTAAGTGAAAAAATATTTCTCTGTGGAAAAATCTCTAGTATTAAATCTAAGACTTTTTGATGGTTTTTTTATTTCCAATGATTTTGGTTTTGGAGCAAAAAAACTCACTTACTATTATAGGAAACTTTTTTATATAACCAAAAAATAGATATATTGATAAGTAAAAAAATATTTCTGAGTGGCAAAATCTCTAGTATTAAATCTAAGATTTTTTTATGGTTTTTTGATTTCCAATTATGTTAGTTTTGGAGCAAAAAAACTCACTTACTATTATAGGAAACTTTTTTATATAACCAAAAAATAGATATATTGATAAGTAAAAAAATATTTCTGAGTGGCAAAATCTCTAGTATTAAATCTAAGATTTTTTTATGGTTTTTTGATTTCCAATTATGTTGGTTTTGGAGCAAAAAAATTCACTTACTATTATAGGAACCTTTTTTATATAACCAAAAAATAGATATTTTGTTAAGTAAAAAAATATTTCTCTGTGGAAAAATCTCTAGTATTAAATCTAAGATTTTTAGATGGTTTTTTTATTTCCAATGATTTTGGTTTTGGAGTAAAAAAACCCACTTACTATTATAGGAAACTTTTTTATATAACCAAAAAATAGATATATTGATAAGTAAAAAAATATTTCTGAGTGGCAAAATCTCTAGTATTAAATCTAAGATTTTTTTATGGTTTTTTGATTTCCAATTATGTTGGTTTTGGAGCAAAAAAATTCACTTACTATTATAGGAACCTTTTTTATATAACCAAAAAATAGATATTTTGTTAAGTAAAAAAATATTTCTCTGTGGAAAAATCTCTAGTATTAAATCTAAGATTTTTAGATGGTTTTTTTATTTCCAATGATTTTGGTTTTGGAGTAAAAAAACCCACTTACTATTATAGGAAACTTTTTTATATAACCAAAAAATAGATATATTGATAAGTAAAAAAATATTTCTGAGTGGCAAAATCTCTAGTATTAAATCTAAGATTTTTTTATGGTTTTTTGATTTCCAATTATGTTGGTTTTGGAGCAAAAAAACTCACTTACTATTATAGGAACCTTTTTTATATAACCAAAAAATAGATATTTTGTTAAGTAAAAAAATATTTCTCTGTGGAAAAATCTCTAGTATTAAATCTAAGATTTTTAGATGGTTTTTTTATTTCCAATGATTTTGGTTTTGGAGCAAAAAAACTCACTTACTATTATAGGAAACTTTTTTATATAACCAAAAAATAGATATATTGATAAGTAAAAAAATATTTCTGAGTGGCAAAATCTCTAGTATTAAATCTAAGATTTTTTTATGGTTTTTTGATTTCCAATTATGTTGGTTTTGGAGCAAAAAAATTCACTTACTATTATAGGAACCTTTTTTATATAACCAAAAAATAGATATTTTGTTAAGTAAAAAAATATTTCTCTGTGGAAAAATCTCTAGTATTAAATCTAAGATTTTTAGATGGTTTTTTGATTTCCAATGATTTTGGTATGGAGTAAAAAAACCCACTTATAATTATAGGAAACTTTTTTATATAACCAAAAAATAGATATTTTGATAAGTAAAAAAATATTTCACAGTGGCAAAATCTCTAGTATTAAATCTAAGGTTTTTCGGTGGTTTTTTTGTTTCCAATTATTTTGGTTTTGGAGCAAAAAAACTCACTTACTATTATAGGAAACTTTTTTATATAACCAAAAAATAGATATTTTGTTAAGTAAAAAAATATTTCTTTGTGGCAAAATCTTTAATATTAGATATAAGGTTTTTTTGATGGTTTTTTGATTTCCAAATATTTTGGTTTTGGAGCAAAAAAACTAACTTACTATTATAGGAAACTTTTTTAATTAACCAAAAAATAGATATTTTGATAAGTAAAAAAATATTACTCTGTGGAAAAATCTTTAGTATTAAATGTAAGATTTTTTGATGGTTTTTTGATTTCCAATTATTTTGGTTTTGGATCAAAAAAACTCACTTACTATTATAAGAAACTTTTTTATATAGCCAAAAAATAGATATTTTGATAAGTTAAAAAATATTTCTGAGTGGCAAAATCTTTATTATTAAATCTAAGGTTTTTTTATGGTTTTTTTATTTTCAATTATATTGATTTTGAGTAAAAAAACTCACTTAATATTATAAAAAACTTTTTTATATAACCAAAAAATTGTTAATCTGTTAAGTAAAAAAATATTTCTGTATGGCAAAATCTTTATTATTAAATCTAAGGTTTTTTTTTGATTTTTCATTTCAAATTATTTTGGTTTTGGAGCAAAAAAACTCACTTACTATTATTGGAAACTTTTTTATATAACCAAAAAATAGATATTTTGATAAGTAAAAAAATATTTCTGAGTGGCAAAATCTCTAGTATTAAATCTAAGATTTTTTTATGGTTTTTTGATATCCAATTATTTTGGTTTTGGAGCAAAAAATCTCACTTACTATTATAGGAAACTTTTTTTTTTTTTATCAACCACACAATACTAGCGGTTTGGGCCACAACTGGCCGGCCCAATAGCCAAATCCTGCATACTGCAGGGAGCGGGACACGATCCCGGGTGCACTGGTGTTGTCTAGCTTCTGTGGACTTACTATCTCCCACTAGGCCAAGACCACTTGTGCATAGGAAACTTTTTTATATAACCAAAAAATAGATATTTTGTTAAGTAAAAAAATATTTCTCTGTGGAAAAATCTCTAGTATTAAATCTAGGATTTTTTGATGGTTTTTTTATTTCCAATGATTTTTGTTTTGGAGCAAAAAAAACTCATTTACTATTATAGGAAACTTTTTTATAGAACCAAAAAATAGATATTTTGATAAGTAAACAAATATTTCTAAGTGGCAAAATCTCTGGTATTAAATCTAAGGTTTTTCGGTGGTTTTTTTGTTTCCAATTATTTTTGTTTTGGAGCAAAAAAACTCACTTACTAATATAGGAAATTTTTTATATAACCAAAAAATAGATATTTTGTTAAGTAAAAAAATATTTCTCAGTGGAAAAATCTTTGGTATTAAATCTAAGATTTTTTGATGGTTTTTTGATTTCCAATGATTTTGGTTTTGGAGCAAAAAAACTCACTTACTATTATAGGAAACTTTTTTATATAACCAAAAGTAGATATTTTGATAAGTAAACAAATATTTCTCAGTGGCAAAATCTCTAGTATTAAATCTAAGATTTTTTTATGGTTTTTTTATTTCCAATTATTTTGTTTTTGGAGCAAAAAAACTCACTTACTATTATAGGAAATTTTTTTATACAACCAAAAAATAGATATTTTGTTAAGTAAAAAAATATTTCTTTGTGGCAAAATCTTTAATATTAGATATAAGATTTTTCGGTGGTTTTTTTGTTTCCAATTATTTTGGTTTTTGGAGCAAAAAAACTCACTTACTATTATAGGAAACTTTTTTATATAACAAAAAAATAGATATTTTGATATGTAAAAAATTATTTCTCCGAGGCAAAATCTTTATTATTAAATCTAAGGTTTTTTTATGGTTTTTTTATTTTCAATTATATTGATTTTAAGTTAAAAAACTCACTTAATATTATAAAAAAAAATTTTATATAACCAAAAAATTGTTAATTTGTTAAGTAAAAATATATTTCTCTATGGCAAAATCTTTAATATTAAATCTAAGGTTTTTTTTTTATTTTTCATTTCAACTTATTTTGGTTTTGGAGCAAAAAAACTCACTTACTATTATTCGAAACTTTTTTATATAACCAAAAAATAGATATTATGATACGTAAAAAAATATTTATGAGTGGCAAAATCTTTAATATTAGATATAAGGTTTTTCGGTGGTTTTTTTGTTTCCAATTATTTTGGTTTTGGAGCAAAAAAACTCACTTACTATTATAGGAAATTTTTTTATATAACCAAAAAATAGATATTTTGATAAGTAAAAAATATTTCTCAGTGGCAAAAATCTCTAGTATTAAATTTTATAATTTTTTATGGTTTTTTTATTTCCAATTATTTTGGTTTTGGAGCAAAAAAACTCACTTACTATTATAGGAAACTTTTTTATATAACCAAAAAATAGATATTTTGATAAGTAAAAAAATATTTCTCCGAGGCAAAATCTTTATTATTAAATCTAAGGTTTTTTTATGGTTTTTTTATTTTCAATTATATTGATTTTGAGTAAAAAGACTCACTTAATATTATAAGAAACTTTTTTATATAACCAAAAAATTGTTAATTTGTTAAGTAAAAAAATATTTCTCTATGGCAAAATCTTTATTATTAATTCTAAGGTTTTTTTTTTATTTTTCATTTCAATTTATTTTGGTCTGGGAGCAAAAAAACTCACTTACTAATATAGGAAACTTTTTTAATTAACCAAAAAATAGATATTTTGTTAAGTTTAAAAATATTTATCTGTTAAAAAATCTCTAGTATTAAATCTAAGATTTTTTGATGGTTTTTTGATTTCCAATGATTTTGGTTTTGGAGCAAAAAAACTCACTTACTATTATAGGAAACTTTTTTATATAACCAAAAAATAGATATTTTGATAAGTAAAAAAATATTTCTCAGTGGCAAAATCTCTAGTATTAAATCTAAGAATTTTTTATGGTTTTTTGATTTCCAATTATTTTTTGTTTTGGAGCAAAAAAAACTCACTTACTATTATAGGAACCTTTTTAATTAACCAAAAAATAGATATTTTGATAAGTAAAAAATTATTTCTTTGTGGCAAAATCTTTAATATTAGATATAAGGTTTTTCGGTGGTTTTTTTGTTTCCAATTATTTTGGTTTTGGAGCAAAAAAACTCACTTTCTATTATAGGAAATTTTTTTATATAACCAAAAAATAGATATTTTGATAAGTAAAAAAATATTTCTCCGAGGCAAAATTTTTATTATTAAATCTAAGGTTTTTTTATAGTTTTTTTATTTTCAATTATATTGATTTTGAGTAAAAAAACTCACTTAATATTATAAGAAACTTTTTTATATAACCAAAAAATTGTTAATTTGTTAAGTAAAAAAATATTTCTCTATGGCAAAATCTTTATTATTAAATCTAAGGTTTTTTTTTTGATTTTTCATTTCAAATTATTTTGGTTTTGGAGCAAAAAAACCCACTTACTATTATAGGAAACTTTTTTATATAACCAAAAAATAGATATATTTTTAAGTAAAAAAATATTTCTGAGTGGCAAAATCTCTAGTATTAAATCTAAGATTTTTTTTATGGTTTTTTGATTTCCAATTATGTTAGTTTTGAAGCAAAAAAACTAACTTACTATTATAGGAACCTTTTTTATATAACCCAAAAATAGATATTTTGTTAAGTAAAAAAATATTTCTCTGTGGAAAAATCTCTAGTATTAAATCTAAGATTTTTAGATGGTTTTTTTATTTCCAATGATTTTGGTTTTGGAGTAAAAAAACCCACTCACTATTATAAGAAATTTTTTTATATAACCAAAAAATAGATATTTTGATAAGTAAAAAAATATTTCTCAGTGGCAAAATCTCTAGTATTAAATCTAAGGTTTTTCGGTTGTTTTTTTGTTTCCAATTATTTTGGTTTTGGAGCAAAAAAACTAACTTACTATTATAGGAAACTTTTTTATATAACCAAAAAATAGATATTTTGTTAAGTAAAAAAATATTTCATTGCGGCAAAATCTTTAATATTAGATATAAGGTTTTTTTAATGGTTTTTTTATTTCCAAATATTTTGGTTTTGGAGCAAAAAAACTAACTTACTATTATAGGAAACTTTTTTAATTAACCAAAAAATAGATATTTTGATAAGTAAAAAATTATTTCTTTGTGGCAAAATCTTTAATATTAGATATAAGGTTTTTTTGATGGTTTTATGATTTCCAATTATTTTGGTTTTGGAGCTAAAAAATTCACTTACTTTTATAGGAACCTTTTTAATTAACCAAAAAATAGATATTTTGATAAGTAAAAAAATATTTCTTTGTGGCAAAATCTTTAATATTAGATATAAGGTTTTTCGGTGGTTTTTTTGTTTCCAATTATTTTGGTTTTGGAGCAAAAAAACTCACTTACTATTATAAGAAATTTTTTTATATAACCAAAAAATAGATATTTTGATAAGTAAAAAAATATTTCTCAGTGGCAAAATCTCTAGTATTAAATCTAAGGTTTTTCGGTTGTTTTTTTGTTTCCAATTATTTTGGTTTTGGAGCAAAAAAACTAACTTACTATTATAGGAAACTTTTTTATATAACCAAAAAATAGATATTTTGTTAAGTAAAAAAATATTTCATTGCGGCAAAATCTTTAATATTAGATATAAGGTTTTTTTAATGGTTTTTTTATTTCCAAATATTTTGGTTTTGGAGCAAAAAAACTAACTTACTATTATAGGAAACTTTTTTAATTAACCAAAAAATAGATATTTTGATAAGTAAAAAATTATTTCTTTGTGGCAAAATCTTTAATATTAGATATAAGGTTTTTTTGATGGTTTTATGATTTCCAATTATTTTGGTTTTGGAGCTAAAAAATTCACTTACTTTTATAGGAACCTTTTTAATTAACCAAAAAATAGATATTTTGATAAGTAAAAAAATATTTCTTTGTGGCAAAATCTTTAATATTAGATATAAGGTTTTTCGGTGGTTTTTTTGTTTCCAATTATTTTGGTTTTGGAGCAAAAAAACTCACTTTCTATTATAGGAAACTATTTTATATAACCAAAAAATAGATATTTTGATAAGTAAAAACATATTTCTCCGAGGCAAAATCTTTATTATTAAATCTAAGGTTTTTTTATGGTTTTTTTATTTTCAATTATATTGATTTTGAGTAAAAAAACTCACTTAATATTATAAGAAACTTTTTTATATAACCAAAAAATTGTTAATTTGTTAAGTAAAAAAAATTTCTCTTTGGCAAAATCTTTATTATTAAATCTAAGGTTTTTTTTTTATTTTTCATTTCAAATTATTTTGGTTTTGGAGCAAAAAAACTCACTTACTATTATAGGAAACTTTTTTATATAACCAAAAAATAGATATATTGATAAGTAAAAAAATATTTTTGAGTGGCAAAATCTCTAGTATTAAATCTAAGATTTTTTTTATGGTTTTTTGATTTCCAATTATGTTGGTTTTGGAGCAAAAAAACTCACTTACTATTATAGGAACTTTTTTTATATAACCAAAAAATAGATATTTTGTTATGTAAAAAAAATTTCTCTGTGGAAAAATCTCTAGTATTAAATCTAAGATTTTTAGATGGTTTTTTGATTTCCAATGATTTTGGTTTTGGAGTAAAAAAACCTACTTACTATTATAGGAAACTTTTTTATATAATTAAAAAATAGATATTTTGATAAGTAAAAAAATATTTCTTTGTGGCAAAATCTTTAATATTAGATATAAGGATTTTTCGATGGTTTTTGTTTCCAATTATTTTGGTTTTGGAGCTAAAAAACGCACTTAATATTACAAAAAACTTTTTTATAGAACTAAAAAACAGATATTTTGATAAGTAAAAAAATATTTTTCAGTGACAAAATCTCTAGTATTAAATCTAAGATTTATTTATGGTTTTTTTATTTACAATTATTTTGGTTTTGGAGCAAAAAAACTCACTTACTATTATAGGAAACTTTTTTATATAACCAAAAAATAGATATTTTTATAAGTAAAAAATATTTCTCAGTGGCAAAATCTCTAGTATTAAATTTCATATTTTTTTATGGTTTTTTTTTTTCAATTATTTTGTTTTTGGAGCAAAAAAACTCACTTACTATTATAGGAAACTTTTTTATATAACCAAAAAATAGATATTTTGATAAGTAAAAAAATATTTCTCAGTGGCAAAATCTCTAGTATTAAATCTAAGGTTTTTTGGTGGTTATTTTTGTTTCCAATTATTTTGGTTTTGGAACAAAAAAACTCACTTACTATTATAGGAAGCTTTTTTATATAACCAAAAAATAGATATTTTGTTAAGTAAAAAAATATTTCTTTGTAGCAAAATCTTTAATATTAGATATAAGGTTTTTTTGATGGTTTTTTGATTTCCAAATATTTTGGTTTTGGAGCAAAAAAACTCACTTACTATTATAGGAAACTTTTTTAATTAACCAAAAAATAGATATTTTGTTAAGTAAAAAAATATTTCTCTGTGGAAAAATCTCTAGTATTAAATCTAAGATTTTTTGATGGTTTTTATTTCCAATGATTTTTGTTTTGGAGCAAAAAAACTCACTTACTATTATAGGAAACTTTTTTATATAACAAAAAAATAGATATTTTGATAAGTAAAAAAATATTTCTCAGTGGCAAAATCTCTAGTATTAAATCTAAGAATTTTTTATGGTTTTTTTATTTACAATTATTTTGGTTTTGGAGCAAAAAAACTCACTTACTATTATAGGAAACTTTTTTATATAACCAAAAAAATATAAATTTTGATAAGTAAAAAAATATTTCTCAGTGGCAAAATCTCTAGTGTTAAATCTAAGGTTTTTCGGTGGTTTTTTTGTTTCCAATTATTTTTGTTTTGGAGCAAAAAAACTCACTTACTATTATAGGAAATTTTTTTATATAACCAAAAAATAGATATTTTGATAAGTAAAAAATATTTCTCAGTGGCAAAAATCTCTAGTATTAAATTTTATAATTTTTTATGGTTTTTTTATTTCCAATTATTTTGGTTTTGGAGCAAAAAAACTCACTTACTATTATAGGAAACTTTTTTATATAACCAAAAAATAGATATTTTGATAAGTAAAAAAATATTTCTCAGTGGCAAAATCTCTAGTATTAAATCTAAGGTTTTTCGGTGGTTTTTTTTGTTTCCAACTATTTTGGTTTTGGAACAAAAAAACTCACTTACTATTATAGGAAACTTTTTTATATAACCAAAAAATAGATATTTTGTAAAGTAAAAAAATATTTCTCTGTGGCAAAATCTTTAATATTAGATATAAGTTTTTTGATATTTTTTGAATTTCCAATTATTTTCGTTTTCGAGCAAAAAAACTCACTTACTATTATAGGAAACTTTTTTATATAACCAAAAAATAGATATCTTTTTAAGTAAAAAATATTTCTGTGTGCCAAAATCTCTAGTGTTAAATCTAAGCTTTTTTGGTGATTTTTTTGTTTCCAATTATTTTGGTTTTGGAGCAAAAAAACTCACTTACTATTATAGAATACTTTTTTATATAACCAAAAAATAGATATTTTGATAAGTACAAAAATATTTCTCCGAGGCAAAATCTTTATTATTAAATCTAATGTTTTTTTATGGTTTTTTTATTTTCAATTATATTGATTTTGAGTAAAAAAACTCACTTTTTTCACATAAAATCTTTATTATTAAATCTAAGATAATCTTAGATCTAATGGTCAAGACTGTTCCACAAAGAGATCATTTTTTACTTATCAAATTTTTAAATTTTTTGGTTATATAACAGAGTTTCTTAAAATAGTAAGTGGGTTTTTTCCTCGAGAAACAAAAATAATTAGAAATTAAAAAACTAACCAAAACCCTTTGATCTGATGGTCAAGTTTTTGCCACAAAGAGATCTTTTTTTTACTTATCAAATTTTCAACTTTTTGTTATTTAAAAAAATTTCTCAAAATAGTAAGGCGATTTGTTACTCGATTACCGTTAAAAAAATGGGATTCGAAGAAACTAAATAAAACCGCGAGATCTAATGGTCAAGATTTTTTCACATAGAGATGCTTGTGTTACTTATCAAATTTTCCAATTTTTTAAGTTATACAAAAAAGTTTCCCAAGATGGTAAGGCATGTTTCTGCTCGATTACGAAAATAATTAGAAATTCAAAACCTAAAAATAAATCGTAGATCTAATTTTCAAGATTTTGAGGCGTAGTGATGTTTTTGTTACTCATCAAATTTTTCAAATTTTGTAGTTATACAAAAAAGTTTCCCGAAATAGTAAGCCAATTTATTGCTCGGTTACAAACAAAATATTGGAAATTCAAAAACTAAACAAAAAACCCTAGATCTAATGGTCAAGATTTTGCTACATAAAGATGTTTTTGTTACTAATAAAATTTTCCAATTTTTCAGGTTATACAAAAAAGATTCCAAAAATAGTATGGGGTTTTTGTTCGAAAAAACAAAAATGTGAAATTAAAAAACTTACAGAAAATATAAAGACTGAAAAGTGTGTAAAGACTAAAAAGAATATAAAGAGTATAAAGACCGTAAAAAGTAGAAAAAGTGCAAAGAGTGTAGAGACCGAAAAGAGCGTAAAGAGTGTAAAGACAGAAAGGACTGAAAAGAATATATAAAGTGTAAAGAGTGTAAAAAAGTGTAAAGAGTGAAAAGATTGAAAAGAGTATAAAGAGTATATAAAGTGTAAAGAGTGTAAAAGAGTGTAAAGAGTGAAAAGATTGAAAAGAGTATAAAGAGCGTAAAGAGTAGAAAAAGTGCAAAGAGTGTAAAGATCAAAAAGAGTGTAAATACAGAAAAGAGTGTAAAGAGTGTTGGATACCGTTAAATATTTTTCAAAAAATTGTGAAAAATACTCAAATTCGTGGGCGAACACACACGAAAGTTCGGAATTTTTCTAAAATTCTCTAACTATATCACTATATAAATATTTTGAGTACCGTTAGCGATTATCCGATAAATAGTGACAAAATCTCAAATATATAAATATTTTGGGTACCGTTAGCGATTATCTGAAAAATAGCGACAAATTCTTAAATTTGTGGGCTAACACACACGAAACTTCGGGATTTTTCCATAATTCTCTAACTATATCACTATATATAAATATTTTGGATACCGTTAAAGATTTTTCAAAAAATTGTAAAAAATTCTCAATTTCGTGTGCTAAAACACACGAAAGTTCGGGGTTTTTCAAAACTTCCCTAACTATACATATCACTATATAAATATTTTGGAGACTGTTAAAAATCATACAAAAAATAGTGAAAAAATCTAAAATTTGTGGTCTAACACACACGAAAGTTCGGAATTTTTCAAAAATTCTAAGTATATCACTATGTAAATATTTTGGATACCGTGATAGATCATACGAAAATAGTGAAAAAATCTCAAATTTGTAGGCTAACAAACATGAAAGTTAGAGATTTTTCCAAAATTCCATAATTATATCACTTTATAAATATTTTGGACACCCTTAGAGATTTTCCGAAAATTGTGAAACATTCTCAAATTAAAGTTAGGAATTTTAATAAAATTCATTAATTGTATCATTGTATAAATATTTTGGAGATTGTTAGAGATCATCGGAAAAATTTCCTAACTATTGTAGAATTTTTCGATCCATTATAATGATTGATTATGTCATATATATATATATATAAAGAAAAAATAAATCACCAATCGACATCAAATCCTAAGGATCCCTTGAGTAGTGGAGTAGAGTCAATGATCATATAATAAGCATAGTGCTTAATATGGTAAGCCCTCAACCATTAATAGACAAAAGCTACATATTTTTGGATAAAGTGCCAATATATGACTCAACCAATATTTTTGAGTCACACACACTCATATACTTAATTCTATCAAACGTTGGACAAAAAAAAAAAAACACACTTTATTCTCAGCTTCTTGTATGAGATTATTCTATTCGTTTGCGCCTCATTTTGACCTTTAATTTACACTATTTATTATTTTCTTGATATTACCAAGACAAGATTGAATTTTTAACTCAACTTCCATGAAAGTGGAAGTTTTTGTTTTGTTAAAGTCGCTAGACTCATAACTATATTTATTGTAATCCATCCAGTAGCATTACGAATATATGCACCACTAATACACTAACGAACGGTGAACTTTTTCTCTACCATTCTTTTATGAACAATGAAATAATCTGAGATAAGAAAAAGGTATCCACCTTTGTTTCCCAAAGACCTTTACTTTAACCGTTTTTAGAAGAATAACAAAACATATTAAAAAATTAGTTAATTATTTATATTTTTCATTAAACTTGAGATTAAATTAGTTAATTCCATATGAAATTTGATCGCATTGAAAATTGAAAAAGATATTTAATTTAAAATAAAAATAATACTTAAACGACACTTATTCCTTCTTTCTTTTGAATATGCTAAATCTGACATTTTTTTTGAAAATTGTAAATAATTAATTATTTTCTCTCTAGCATCAGCACGTTTTGCCATCCTCTCTACTCGGTTTTGCTATCTTAAAAATTGGAATAATAAGGTTAGTAGTCAATTACATTTGAAATTTATAATAATAATTCTAATATAAACAGATAGTCATTGTTTATACATTAAAAATTGGCCCGTTATTTCAGAAATATTAACATCTACAAAATGTCGGGTGACCCAAAAAAAAAGAAAAAACATCTACAAAATGTCGTATATTTCTAAAAAAGTAATTTCAAATAGTGCAAAAACAAAATTTAAGGTTGAAACAAAGTTAATACATGCAGTTGTCTATTATGACTTTTTTATTGCATGATTATCAACTATAACCGTCTAATTACAAATTAATGTAATTTTCAGCTTACAAGCCATCAGATCAATTTTCTAATAAAGTTTAATTTTCCTATGTTAAAAAGCACAATAATTATTTCTAATATAATTTCTCTATTTTTAATAATAATCTGTCAGTCATGAATTTGCTTCATAGTTTAATAATGAGAACAAATCCACAAAAACAAGATTACAAACCGAATCTTTGAGAATTAACTGAGTTAATTAAGCTAGGATGTTTGTAAAGAGATGTTTCTTCCACTCTCTGGACTATAGGAATGTAAGTAATAACCAATAATCAAATACGATTTACACCAGCCAAATTTAACAAATTTACATTACACTTTCTTTTTAGAATATGCTTAACAAACATTATAAGATTACAACCAATGCATAGCTTTATATCTAATTTTTATTTTTGGTTTAATTTTAATCTAACAAGCTATATCGTTTTATTTACTCGATATAATTATGGCTGTCCCACCCAAAATGTTCTAATTAACACTTTCGCTTCTATTCAAATAATTAAGTGATACATAAACCTAAAAAGCTTTTTGGTAGGTTCAAACAACAGTCTAAAAAAGTCATTTGAGGATGAATAACCTAAAACCCACGAAGCCTTTCACATCTACTAGTCATGACAGAGAATAAATTATAAAGTAGGTTCATCATATAAAGTTCAATGGGTTATAAGATCTTGCTCATGTATGCTAAGATTTAGATTCATAACTCATCAATATATAACATATTTTCCTTTCAAAAAAAAAAAATATATATATATATATATATATATACATATAACATATTTCTTTGATTGTTCATTGGATTCATCATGCCCACAAATAAACTCACTCAGTAAACGATACTGATATATCATTAGCTCTCTCATAAAGTAATGCGTCAACTAGACTTAATTAGTTCATGAAACGTCATTGCTTCTTTTTTTTTTTTTTTAATCATCTTTTCTCCTTGTTTTCATAGCTTCTTGTTTAGTACTTGGAGATTGGAAATGGACGCGGAAACCACTGAAATCATTTAAACGATTTTGTTAATACTGTATATAGTTTACTACATTGTGTATATCGTTTAAGGTTATATATGTAATCGATCCAACAAAAGAAAAAGAGTTGAAATAATCTCTTATCAAAGCGGTGTGAATGTTGAATATTAATCAGAAATGTCAAGAGTAAAGTTTGGATTTAATCCAACTTGAGAGACTATAAAATTTAGGTTGAAAATCTCATTAAAATGTATAAATATATAGAGGAAGGAGTTAAACCGTACATGTCGATCCGGTTTGGGTTAATTAGACCCAAATTAAAAAAGATGCATAACTGGTGGACCTTCCCATCCGGCGCAAGTGGTCTGTGGTGCTGACGACTCCTATCGTGGACTAACCGTTTGGTTTTGGTGCAATAGATCTATATCGTTTTTTTATACGTGCATGCGCTACATGCATTTCAAACTTTATTTTAATGTATTTCAGGTTTCTTGCAATTCCTATAAAAAAAAAAAAAAAAAAAAAATGGATAGAGACTTGCATTCCAAACTTACTACATGTTTTTTTTTTTTCTTTTTTTTTTTGTCAACACTTACTACATGTTTACAATATTTATTTTCATAAGTTATCTATATTCATATTCTTTTCCTTCGTCTCCTTCGTCTCGATTTACTCTTTATTCACTTTGAGATGTGTCATCTAGTACCGCCAATGTGTCACATTGGGTTCGAACACAATATAATGAAATTATTGAAAAAAAAGAAGAAGAGAATATTGGTTTTAAATCACATGCCTTCTCACTTCTACTTTGTTTCTCCCTCGTCTATGTATTTGATAGATGTTTTTTTTGAAGTTTAAAAAATTCTTTCACCGCTTAATTACCTTGAGCTATAGAAACCATTAAAGTTTGGAAGATTATTCTTTTTTTTTTTTGTCACCAAAGGAATTTGTATTCATTTAATCTTGACTCAAAGTGAAGCAAATTACAAGTAGCAAAAGCAATAAACGGATAGATATGGTTGTTAATGCACCTAACGCCCGGAAAGATCTTCATTGACTTCACAGTGCTCATACACTTGAAGCAGTGGATCGAGATATTGAGTTGTTGCCTTCTCGGTGTAGCTTGTGAAGATTATTCTCTAACTTTTGTTTTTCCCTTAGCATTTGGTTGAAAACACATTACATCATTCTTTTAAGTTTGAAGATTAAGAAATAATTTCATGGAAAGGTTTTTTTTTTTTAATATATAAAGAGGTTGTATAGGGGGCCTTTCGCAAAGGATGTCGACCTTTCAAGATCCGTAGGGTAAAAGGAAATGACATCGTGGCGATGGAGTTCAAGGCATTACATGACAAGCGAAACTACCTCTGACTAGATTCCAACTTAGTGCACCACATGACCATGGCAACTCAAAACTTATATATTAAAAAAACTTTAGTTTAGTCACAAATGTTGATAACCACTGCATGCCTCTAATACAACTTTTTTTAAGATAAAATTAGATTAGCAAGACAGGTCAACAGTCATTAAGCAACAGCTTAACTATATAAACGTATAGTAGGAAGCATCTAAGATATCACATTTGATTTGAAACTTCAAAGACTAGCTAGCTAGCTTGAAGAGTGAATATAAAAGTAGGATTATCTACGTACATTTTAAATTGAATATGGCAACTTTCAAGTTATGGATTTGCCTCATCTTGCTTCTACTCGAGTTCTCGGTGCACCAATGCCGACCACTGGTTGCGGAAGAGACCCCCTCCGATTCAGGAAACATAAGAAAGATTATGAGAGAACTTCTCAAGAGATCAGAGGAGCTGAAGGTGCAATCAAAAGGCGATGCAGCGTTCTTGGATTCAAAGCGGCTCAGTCCAGGTGGACCGGACCCTAGGCATCACTAAAAATATGTGATATAAAATGTGTTTTATATCTTTTGGTGAGATGTTCAAATTGTAACGTTGATTGAGGCCTTGCATATGGGTTGTTTGGTGTAACTTTAAGGTTACTGTCTTATTAACATTGAAGTAGAATATATGAATGTTCATCTAAATTTTCAAATCAAACCATCTAATCTATTTCCTAAATATAAATGTAGGTTTGCATTTATTTTTTCAAGTTTTAATTTTCATAAGTGAATACTGGATGCTTACACGACATGNACCCCCCCAAAAAAAAAAAAAAAAAAAAAAAAAAAAACTAAACTTAGTGTGGCTAGAGGAATATAATCAAATTATCTAGTAGAAATGTATTAAGTTTATAGTTTATATTCATGACCATCCAACTTTAAAACAACAATTAGTGTTGAAACTCAAACCCCTTTATATATATATTAGCAAAGTTTTTCTTCCCATTTTTCTAATGTGAAATCTTTCCCCACACGTGTTCTCTGGAGATTATGGCCCGTATAATCATTATAGAATTCATCACTTCCCATTAATCAAATTAATTAGTATAAATGATATTCATGAAGCATTTATACGAAGCTTAATTAATATGAGTTTAAGATTATCAAATGCTAGCTAGCCTACACTTCTAAACCATTTTCTGCTGTTCTAGTTAGGCGACTCCGAAGATATTTTAAAACGATGCTTTGATCAGCAGAGAAAGTAAACTAAATAAAGAGTAGATTAAATATTGTTTAGTGTGAAGTACGTACTCATATTATATATATATATAGTGGATTACAAAAAATCAACCTCTTCGCATAATATTTCCACTACTATCTTTGCATAGATATATATGGCAACGACAAAACTTGTAATCAGTAGAAATGGACGCTAAGACATATAATTATCTTAGAAAGTACAAATGCACGTATGCATTAGCATTATATATTCTTTATGCATATATTTTATTTATTTATTTTACATCCAAAACGTTTCGTACCAATTGGCGCTCATTCGTGACTCGACTAAGAGGTTGGAAGAAATTTGAGAACTTAGCATAACTCGGTAACCAAATCCTAATCCAAAACCAACTGGTGGTAGGCTAGATAGTAGGTAGTGGTTTCACATTTGAGGAGTAATTGTTCTGTGAGTCTAGGCCAGAGATCGATTCTCCAAAAAATAGAATTATCTAACAAACCATATTTAGCCAGTTGAAATGGTGTCATTTTTTAGGTCCATTATAGAAAACCCAGCGAGTGGACTAAAATGATATGCTATTTGTGAAAACATCTTTAAATCGTACTTTTGTTTTTTGGAGATTCAAATAATTGAAATACATTAATTCTCATCTCATAGCAACGAAATTTTTTATGTAGAGATACGTTGGGGCAGCACAACCCATGAATCAGCCAAGGAGTGATTTAGAACGATCATAATATGATATATTTTCGTTCTCATCTATATGTATATACGTAGAGCATGGTAAGTCAAATTTGAGCTAGCAGCTAAATTATTTTTATATATTGTTAAATATTTGTCTACAGGCCTTTTTAATAATAATAATATATACAATATTTATAATATTTGTTTGGGCAAAAACATTGCTAATTTTTCTCTCTTTTTAATTTTTTTAATATACTTGCTAAAAGAAAATGTGTTTTTTCATATTACAAATTAATAATTAGGTAATCTATCTCATTTAACTTGACCGAAACGACAAGAAACAGACAATAGGTTAAAAGAGAAAAGCACATAAACTTTGCAGCTTAGTAATGCTTACCAACTCGAATGGCATTGGCATTTTCGTGTTTGATTAGTTTTATATGTACTGTTTATCATTTTATATTATGTAAATCAATTTCTAGGTGATATATAGATCAAGCGATTAACGTTTATTTAGTTAAAGATTAATGGTCCTGCAGAACGTATGTTAAGATAAATGCAAAAATTTGTTAAATAACAAAAGAAAATCAAAAAACACTCATGCATCATTTTTTAACAAACCTTTCATCTTTTAGGAAGAGTACTAATTCTAATGTTTATAATTCTTATTCGGGTCGCACAAAAAAAAATAATCTATCGTGTAGATCAACTCAAAATGAGCAGCATGTAAGATCATTCTCATTAGAGAATCTCATTAAAGTGTCTTTAGAACAAAATAATATTAAATATTATATTAATTTAATCTAACCATCTACTAACTATTTTTAACAATTTTTCACTAATATAATGAGTTAAGTAATATAAAATTATTATATGTTTAAAATTTGTATTTTAATAGAAATGTTGTTTAATTTTATTTATGTAAAATAAGAAATATAACAATAATTAAATTTACCTATATTACATTTTTTATAAACATGAATATATTACATTACACAAAATGCTAAGCGTATATTATAAGATCGAAAAACAAATTGAAATCTAAAATTCAAAGTTTCTAAAACTCCACTAATTTAGCAAACGATATGACCGCCAACGTGGCTAAAAAGTTTTCTAACAAAAACCCCACGGTTAAAGGAACTACTTGTTTAATTTTTTTTAGTAGTGGAGCTGCATATATATTAAGAATATAGGAATTTGTAGGTAGATCTTAAATAATTAATTAGCAGCCACTATGCAGTATATTAACTATATCTTCATCATTATCCTTTTTTATATCTATAAATAGATTCACTTAAGCTTACTCTTTACTCATATCTTCCTCCAGTTACTAAATAATCTTTCTCAGCTCTAATTTGATACAAAAATCACTCAACAATGGCTAGTAAGGCATCATTAATGTTAACTGTTATATTCATATTTATGTTGTTAACTGGAATAGAAGGGAGGATAGTTCGGGTTCCGAAGAGTAAAGACGGTGAGAGCGACGATCTTTTGCACCGGTTAGGATACAATGTTGCTGAGCTAAAGCGTCTTGGAAAGCTTTCACTGGAAAACGAGATTGATAGGTTTTCTCCAGGAGGGCCTGACCCTCAACATCACTCTTATCCTTTATCTTCTAAGCCTTAAATTTGATCAAGAGTTTGTGTTGCAGCCCCTTCTCATGCATGTGTAATATTACGTATTCCTAGTATTTCAATGTCAAATATTGTAAATTCCCAAGTCAGTGTGATGTAATATTGTGTAAACTGTAAGATCGAGGTCTCGTGAAGTGTACTTATAATTAAGTTTAATGAATCGAGCCAATATTTTCCTTTCCTCGTCATGCAAACGACCAACTTCAGTATATATACATGCATGGTTTAAATAGTTTAAGTTTTTTTTTGTCAGCTCTTATAAGATTAATATCAAAAATCTTCTGATAAAAACTGTCATATGAAAAATGAAAAGTTATAAGATAGAAAGCTAATAACAATTGTATGAAATAGAGCAGCAAACTAACATCATGTATTTTTTTTCAAAAAAAAATCGGTTTTAGAAAAGAGTTCTTTAAGAAAACATCATGCTCAAATTTTTATAAAAACAGGAAGGCAAATTGTTGTTTTAGCGTATATTTGGAAAAATGAATTGGTGTCTTGTGTGTGATCTATGTCATAAAAGTGAACTTGCTTGATTGTTATTGCATATATCATTGATTAGTCAGTAGTCAATCCAGGTCAATTGCTTTTCCCATGATCCATATTTCTTATTTTTTATAATTGCATTTTAGTTGACTTTTTCGTTGAGTTTTAATTCCATTACTTATTTTTCTTCTTCTTTTTGTTAATCACTTTTACTTTCTTAATTTACATGCCCTTGCTTTAGTGACAAATCTAAAATTTTATTAGCTTATAGCAGAGAGTGTCTTGCATTCTTAATAACTCTCTTGCATTCTTAATAAATTCATCATTCACCGTGAAATAAATCTCTATGCTATGTTTCGATTGCTTTGGAAACTTCTTCTATATTGGAAGGTTGAACTAGATATGGATGTCAAATTCATTTTGTCACAATCTTTTGTTGTTGTCTCAAATCTATGTTTTTTAGATGAACAAATCAATTTTTAATGAAAGATGTCATTAGACTAAAAATGTCAAAATATCTCACATTGGTAGTTTGGAGATTTGTGGAGTTGAAATCAAGGTACATGCATGGGTCACTTGAGCCCATGTGGGATGTGGTAGACCAACGAAACTAACCTATCAATTTATCATGGAAAAATGAAGATTATTTGTAATGACATAAAACTCTTAAGTGTGAACATTTTCAATTTGAATAACTATATTTCGAATCCATGTTTTCCCAATGTGTGTATTCATCAGAAATCTGGTACAGTGTTGACGGTTCCTTCTTTAATTGCCATCTCTTAAGTACCAGGAGTTAGTTATCACATCTTATGCACATGATTACAGTACACACATGTTTCAAAAAAATTTGCATACGTTGTACTTCTGATATCATCAAGTCATCTTGCAATAACTAGTCATTTAGTTAGCATTCTATACTGGTCATTTCAGAAAGGAAAATTACATTTTCATTTTCATAGGCAAATTAGATTTTTCAAATGTATATGAAGAAGTCTTATATGTTGTACAGAATCAATCTCATACAACTGCGATTAATAAAAAAAAAACCCTAGACTAAGGGTATTCGCCTCAATTGCTTTTCTCTTTTAATTTAAGATTCATCTAATGTCTACTCTTTCTCAAGCTTTTTATTTTTTTAACCGAAGGATCTCAAACCCCAAACCCAAACTAATTCGGAAATCTGTAAACTCTATATACTTATGCAGTTTAAGACATATAAATACACTGGCTAACCATGATTGAAATCATAAAGAATTTTCTCAGACCATCCTGCAATCCCAAAACCAAAGTTCTCGTCATCACAAAATCTTTGTAACCACATATATAAAGTCATTGAAATTGCCTCTCACCACTCTCTTGCTCAAACCAATTGGTTGGACTCAGGATTTTCAATTTTTCGATCTCCCTTTAAACCTTCTTTTTTCACACTATTTTTCAACATACTCCTTTGTTCATAACTCATTTTATTGATCAATTAATGTATTTAATTATTTTTCAAAAAAAGAAAAAAATTGATGCACAACACAACAAGAAAAGGTTACATCATCGATAGTCTTTTTCTTTTTTAAAGTAATAATACCAACTCAAAATTAGTTTACCTTTTTAGATTAGCTTATTTTAATTATTAAAAGTCTCACATGAAGAAAATACATGGGACGGCGACCTTAAAAATGACGTTAGATAGCATGGGAATGGGACGGCGACCTTAAAAATCCTAAATACATGAACCGCGGCGAATGGTTGGGAACTAAAGTGTGCATGATGCATCACACTAGAAAATAAATCCCCTTTCTGTGGTTAGCTTTGTTGTTATTTATTTATAATTGGGTATTTCTATATCACTTTTTTATGTGTGTGATGACTATTTTACAATTTTTAATTTTATCAACACTTTTTTCATTCATAATCTAACATGTATCCCATAATTAATCTTTCTCTGATATTCGAAAGTGGTTATTGATAGTATAAACAAATGATATATAAATCAGTTTTCTCAAATGGATTTGAGTTAATAATTCACACATCTTTTCTTAAGAATACATATGTGTATCATTTCGAAGTGAGAATCCAACTAGGAGATTCAAGATGCATAGTTTTTCCAAATGTCCGATAATTAGTGGCTAGACGTCCAAGACTCACTTAATTATATTTACTACTCCATATATCACAAAACTATAATTATTTCACAACTTAATTTATCATAGCATTTCATCGATAATTACACCCTTTTTTTTTACTATCGATTTCTTTATTTTTTTTGAATGACTCTTCAGACTTCAAATCATTTTTTTAACAGATCTTTCGTTTCTCATTCTTTAATTAGTGTATCAAGAAGCTAAAAAGGATCTCAAGATGTGCAAGTATCTCCTTTCACCGTGTTCGTCTTTGCATAGAATTTCTCCAGTTCAATATGTTCTTTCTGAAAGCATGGTTTGAATTTGAAAAATCTATTGAAAGAGATCCGAAAAAGAGACCATATAACATGTTTTGGCATGATACGAGAGAATGTATGAGTTTAGATTCAAATTCTCTTAGGTATTATAATATATATATATAGTAGCCAGCTTTGTACACTTAAAAAAGTAGTAGAATCCTACCATTTTTGAAAAAATATCATACAGAAAAATATTAAAGAAAAAAACTCAAATGATCTGGACATGACTTATTTAGTTCTTTTATTGTCATTGATATTAAGTGTTTGTATATAAGATATGCACATGCAAAAACGATATAGTTTTTTGGTTAATTATTTAGTTTTTTAAACAAGAAATTTTAATATATGTAAATTTCCTTTTTTATTCAATAGGCTTTAGCTTTAACTATATGTAGGTGATCTTGTCTTATGAGATATCTATAAGAACTTAAATTTAATAAAGAAACAACTGTTAAAAATAGTCGATATTTATATACTCTACCTGGAATCTTCATGTAATGCGTATATTCTATATTCAGTTTATCATATTCATATGTAAGCGTCAATTCTAGTCACTGACAATAAATAAAGAAGTTAATCTTTCGATGTGATATTAAAATTGTTGTCCCATGCAAGTCTCAAAGGGTCGATAGTAATAGAATACACATGCAGGTGCAAACTAATTATTCTAATCATGCTATCATTTTGTTGCTTCTTCTTTCATTCATCTGCGGAAATGATATCATTTAGTGATCAAATTTGTAATTAGGAGCAAAAATAAGGAAACTTTAAAATTCAATATGCTTGATCTTTTTTAGAATATAACCTCGTTGTTCCAATCGATATCCGCATACGATTAATAATATTATGATACGGTGTAAACCATTTCTCTGAAAGAAGATTGATAGTAAAATACAATACAATTAGCTCTCTAATTACGGTACACCTTCTATAATATGATCAAGCATTATACACTTATACCATCCATAACTAATACGTAACAAGTAATTAAACAACCCTCGCGATATATTAAATCCGATTTAAAATCACTTGGGGGCAGTGGTTCCAAAAGGAAAAAGTAAAATGAATTCGGCCAATGGTATTTAGACGACAGCAATTTATATCTTCTTTTAAAAAGATTATGCTATATAATGACATGATCCATCTGACCACGATCTATGCACAATGTACAAATATAAAATTATTGAATTAGTAGTCAAAATGATGACATTCCACGATTTTAATTTTAAAGACTGATTAGTTATATATGAATGCGACTGCACTTGTACTAGCTTATAATTTTATAATTATTTTTTTAAAAACATAATAGAGGCTAGCTATAATAAATTATTAGCTTAAAAACCTTTTTAAAAATTACAAAAATGTGATTGAAAAAAAAAGTCTNAAAATTTCGGGTTTTTTTTTTTTTTTTTTTTTTTTTTTTTTTTTTTTTTTTTTTACAATCACGTCATTGGTCTCTATGATAAGAAGTGGGTTTGGTGATCTTATCCCTCTCTTACACAAAATGCTCAACAGAATTTTTCTTTTGACGTCAATTTCACGTCCCACCACCATCTTATGTTGTTGGAAGCTCGCCGTCACTTTGTCTTTATATGTCTAATGTATAAAGTTATATTATATACTAGGGAAAGTCCACGCGTTGCGTGGATAAGATTATAAAATTAAAAATTGACATTTTTAATATAGGTTTGTAACAAGATATTACTGATTGGTAAGGACGGTAAGGATTGTGGCTAGGGATGGACGTATGGGTATTCGGGTCGGGTTCGTGTCGGTTCCATTCGGGTTTCGGGTTTTTGGTTCTAGAGATTTAAGACCCGTTCGGGTATTTCTAATTTTCAGTTCGGATTCGGGTTGGTTCTCTCCGGTTCGTTTGGTTCCGGGTACCCAAAAAATATAATTTTTATAAATTTTTGTTAAATTTAAATAAAATTTAACTAAATTTTGAAAAATATACATATTAACTTTTTGATATTTTGGTTATTTTGGATATTACATTTATTTTGGTAGAAAATAAATTTATATTATCGGATTTATAATCGTATATTATAGATAAGTGGGTATAAAATCTTTATATATAGTTAATATTCTAAATATATAATTGTATTTCGGATATTTCGGGTACCCATTCGGCTCTCGGTTCGGATTCGGTTCCGGTTCTTCGGGTATAAGACTTTAGGACCCGTTCGGGTATTTAATCGGTTTCGGTTCGATTTTTCGGTTCTGGGTATTTTGCTCAGCCCTAATTGTGGATGTAGGCTTTTTTTAGTTGGTTGTGGCTCTAGAGAGATTTGGCTGCAAAATAATAAAAGCCAGCTTTTGTAGCTTTTGTCGTATCAAAGCACAAGTAAATTAGGGAAAGTATGTAAAATATCAATACTAAATGATTTTCTTATTATTATTTTCTTATGATTTTCTTATTAATATCAATACTAAATGATTTTCTTATTATTTTTAGTTTTTGTTGTATAATTTTTTCGTATGATCTATAAAAATCATAGTAATATTTGATTAATTTTTTTATGAGATATAGAAATTATGTAAAATTTGTATTGTTTTTTTGGTCACAAACTGAAATCTTTCATTTAATCTTGAAGCGTTACAAAGATGAAACAACTAACATTACAATAAGCTTGAGAAAGATAGATGCGGTTGTAATTGTAAATTACTCCCGGGAAGTCCCTCGGGGCTTCGC
>OVAF01000250.1:0-51452 GCA_900406245.1 Odontarrhena argentea | reverse complement strand
CGACTATTGTGTAACTAATACTGCTGTCGCAATTGGCATGTTTTCTTGTAGTGATCAGATAACCGGGAATTTCAACTTATGAAGCTATGAACGCATTGGGTTCAGCAGAATATTAGATATGCTATACTAACGTGCATTGTGCAAATTAGTTACTAATAACTCATTATAAACATTTACAAATTCTCCCATATTTGGATTACCAACAATTCAAATTGCTAGGTTCTCTCTGCCAAGAAATTGGTTTGGTTTTCTCCATATGCTGTGGATGTATCTTAGTGGAACAGATTCATTGTAGGTGAATGTTGTAACTAAATTCACCTAATCTTCTTGATCATACGAATATAGTAATTAGAAGAATATTACTTGTACCACAAGCATGTCAAACACAAAAACCGGACCTAGTTTAATAATAGTCACCTATAACTGTTATACAAACTACAAACATAATGGGGGTAAAAATCACTACCAATGAAGAGTAGACTTGTAATACTCTACAAACTTGAGAAACCCTGCAAAATAGTTTCTTAGCAAGCTCAATCGGAAAAAGGATACCGGTCAGCGGTTTGTTTCAGATCTTCAAGCTGTGTGAGAACATATTCAAGCTTCTGGAAGCAGATCTCGTTGGCTATTCTTGCATTGTAATCGCACTTCTCAAAGGGGCGGTACTCACATGCACTTTTGATCTCTTCTCTTAGTGTCCCTTGAATATCCTGCAAATATTTCACAAGAACTTCATGAAGTGCGATGAAGTGAAAGCAAATCGGTAAAATTCATGAATCAAGGTAATGAAAACTACAGAACTAGATGCAGCTGAAATCTCGAATTCTCATAGTATACTAAACCAAACCAGGAAACAGAACTATAAACCCAATCAGAAAAAAGTGATTAACCCTCATCTAGACTTTGAATCAAATCCCTGATCAGTTGATTCAAAAACACTAGAAGCTATATGATATCAGAAAACATCAGCAGCCACACCATTCATACATAAATAAGCTCATCACCACTACACTGACCAGAATCAAAACTCCAATCCAAGCTTTCTACTAGTTCAGGAAAAGCAATGAATTCTTAAAGCACTAGAAAAAAAAAAATCCAACATTCATAAACCTAATCTCAAGACTCGAGTGAAGAAGAGACTGAGTAAGGTACCTTCATCGATTGCATGAATTCTCGGCAATGACTGTTGACGACCTCTTTCTTGGGCCCAGCAGAGCTCGCCAGTTCTTCCATCACTCCTCCAGCTAGTTCTAACACCGTAACAACTCTCTACGCATACACAGATTTACATCAATTAGGTCGATAATCGGAGATTTAATAATCTCTCGAAGGACAATTAAACTGATTGTTAAGAAAAGTTCACCTTCTCGACATTCTGGAGTCGCTGCAACGAAGTGTTCTGCGTCTGCGGATCCATCTTACCCCTCCACGGTTTCTCCGATTCACAATCAACGGGGGATTTTAAGGCGACGGAGAATCGGCACAGATCGGCGATGGGGAGAGCAAAAAGACGAGAAGAGAAATTAAATTCACACGAAACGGCACGTATTCTATTTCACGGATCCTAGAACAACACATAGTTAAAAAGTGTTGAAATACCAAAAGACCCCTTTATTAGGATAAAGTCTCTGTGATGGCCGCTTTTTCGATTTTATAACGGATAAAAACCCAAGACAACACAAGAACAGAGAAGCCGATACCAATACCATTAGCTTCCTCTGTAACTACAATGGCTTACTTCATTGACCTCAAGAGTCTCACAAACACTTTACCGTTGATTCCTAAACTACACGAGGGTCCGAAGACCGGAAAATCCAGTGGTTTTGCTTGCAAGAAAGCCGGAAAACTTCAAGAAACGGATTCAGTACAGATCACAAGGCGGATGACTTTGGGATTTGCTGTATCAATAGGTCTAACCGGTATTCTCGGACAAAAAAATGTTTCTTTGGCACAAGACAATGGGTTTTGGATTGATGGTCCTCTTCCAATACCTCCTATTTACAACAGTAAGCAACATTCCATAGCAAACTTTTTATTCTTAACTGAGAATTCTATAAGATTGTCTCGGTTCTTGATTGGTTTTGTAGAAAAAGAATTGGCACTAATCCTAAATGTGTGAATCTTTTGAGCCATACAACTAACCAAGATGAGAATTCGGTTTGGTAGAATACAAAACCGAACAATCCCAAAAACTGCTCATTTAGTTTCCAGTCTCGTTCTTCCTATCTGTGTGTACAGAAATCGCGAATGAGCAGACGGGAACGAGATCATTCTTGAAAAAAGGAGTGTATGTAGCTGATATCGGGCCGAACGGAAGAATGTATAGAGTTAAAAAGAATGCTTTTGATTTGCTAGCAATGGAGGATTTGATTGGACCAGATACCTTAAACTATGTTAAAAAGTACTTGAGGCTTAAATCCACAATCATGTTTTACGATTTTGACAATCTCATCTCTGTTGCTGCCTCTGAAGACAAGCAACCTCTCACTGATTTAGCCAACAGATTGTTCAACAACTTTGAAAAGGTACCAGCACTAGGATCATTGTAACCAGCTTTATTCAAATAGGACTAGTTTTGCTTATATTTGTAACACATCTTTTGATTCTTTCTTTTCTTTCAATACAGCTCGAAGATGCAGCTAAGACGAAGAACTTGGCCGAGACAGAATCCTGTTATAAAGATACAAAGTCTCTTCTTCAAGAGGTTATGACCAGAATGGCGTGAGCCCGGTTTCTTGGAATTAAAAAATGATTTATGGTTGATTACTCTATGGTCATGAAATGTAATATTGTATAAGAAAGATCAAAATATGATTTAAGTTTTCTAATAACGAATTGAATTTTGATGTGAAAATGACACAGACCGACTAACTTTTTCCTTAAACTATCGCTTGAGATTACCGCACCAGCTCGACATATACACACAAAACAAAGTAACAACCCCTTAAACCATAGATAAAGAAACAGTGGGCGTGGATTACTAACAGAGGTTGAGGATCAAACTGGGGGCTTGTGTCATGAAGGCGTTACAGGACCCTCTCGAGTGGCACGATCTACATTGGTGACACGAAGCACAGCCTGAGCACTAAGAGGTGAGAGGTTTGATTGGCAGAAGTTTTTCCAAGTGGCTGCCTCTGGATGCTCCTCCTCGGATCCGACAGGATAAGATATCTTGTACACTGTCTGAAGTTCCAGTAAGACTGTCCTTGCAGCCTCCCTGGATTCTGGAAGTTGGTCACTGAGCTGAGAAGCCGCTGCTTGGACTAGTTTCTCAATTCCATATGCTCTAATTCCCTCAATTCCCTGATGATATAACACATAACCAAGAAACAATGTTGGTGGTAACATAGAGTGGATCCAAATGGTTTTCATGGCAATGACATGGGAAATTCAAAAGAAAAGAACAAGAATGGCTTATTATAATGTGTGAGGTTTGATTTACCAGTCGAGGAACACTTCGGGAGAAGCACATGGATGCTTTTGCACGGATCCTAGGATTCCTATTCTTGAGACAAGGTTGAAGCTTTGGCAACAGCAAAGAAGGAGACAAATGTGTAGTCATTGATACTAATGCTTTTTCAGCTGCCTCGCAAACAAATCGCTTGTCTTGGGAAGATTTAAGGAGGAGTTGAGTAAGCTGGAAAAAAAAAACGAAATTGAAATCAGTATTATTGAACAAGCAAGTGTCCGCTATTTGAAAAGAATTCCAAGATTAGATGCAAGAGATGTACCAGTGGATCCATTTGGTCAATTATATGGTCGTTATATGAGCTGAAGATGTCTGCAGATGTCATACATGCAGTTTTACTTACAGCACTTCTTGGGTTCTTCAATGACTTCACGATGAAGATGATCACTTTCTCCCTGTAAAAGGCTGACATCGTGAGACTAGAAAATTCTGCCAAAGTGCAACTCCATCCCATAGTCACAAGCACAAAGAATATATAACTTACAGCATTGGCAACATTTCTTCCTTGTGAAATATCGAAAGACAGCGAATGGTATTAAGAGCACCACAGACCAAAACCCAATCCTTGGAGTCCAGCTCAGTTACAAGTGACTGGAATATAAATAAATAGCAATGGTGTTAGATAAAACACCTAAAATGCAAGTTCCAAACTCCAAACAGATGAGAATTTCCAGAAAGGCAAAGTTTAACACCTTGAGAACTGCATCAACATCGGTTAAAATTTCCAAGTCCTTGGATTCAATATACTCAATTTCCACGATAACTCTCTCTGCCTCGGGTTTCTCTATCTCATCAACGCCGTTAGGATGATTATTATCTGAGGAGACACAGTTTTGTTTATCTGCAGCCTTTCCATTCATTTTCCCAACACAAGACTTAGTTAAACCCACTTTACAATCAATAATCCTCTCAGGTACAGGAAGATTCTTCAAATCTTTTAAAGCCTTAGCAGCCATACGTAGAGTGCTCTGCTTGATATGCAAAATGAAAAAATCATCATTAGAAAACAAAAACAACACTTGTGAGATCAATGCTATCACTTCACATAATACAGAAACACATTTCATTAGTGAAATTGGTTTCATTGTACTTCCATGAACACTATGAGGAATCAACAGCAACACACACAAAAGAGAAGAGATCTACCTATTCCAAATCAAATTTCAAGCAATTGAGGAATCAACAAAAGAAAAATCGAAAATCTCGATCTCACTCAACAACACTAAAGCATTTCCAAATCCGATTCCGGTGAATCAATCGCCCTAAACTCATACAACCGGAAAAATATCGAAAATTGGAGACAGAAACAGTACCGGCGAGTGAAGCGGCGTCGATGAGTAGTGAAGTGAAAGAGTGAGAGTGAGTCGCGTAACCTTAAACACACTCTCTCTACACAAAATTCAAGACAAGAGAGAGAGTCGAAGAAGACGATACTATAGTTCACCAGCGACACTTCATGTGGTATACTCGTCGTACGGTTTAATACGACGTCGTTTAGGCCTCACTAGGGACCCATTTCTGTACGGCCTTGTTATATATATTTTATATTATTGTTTTTATTTCTAATTTTTGGTAAATATTATTTCTCCTCTTCATAATAGTCTTGTTCATGTAAAATCTCAAAATACCACCACTATATTTGGACTAAATTTTTCTCTTTTTTTGATCAACGAGTAAATTTGGAGTATTTTAATATTTTACTGTTGTCATTCGCAAAAAATAAACATAGAAAAATATAAAAATAATACTATTACAGTTGCCAGCCACGCTATATCTAATTACTATAACTCAACAACAAATTGCAAAAGATGAAATTGATGGATTAAATATATTAAAACCGTTAATTTATCGCGCACCAAAACCGTTAGAATCTATAGTTTTTTTTCGGAAAAAATGGATATACTGTTATCACTTTTAACCTTATTAGTAGTGTCAAAGGCATTATAATTATAATCTGTTTTCGTAACAAATGGATACTCTATAGCAGTGTTTTTAACTTATTATGCCCCAAAAACGATTTCTATAATATAATTTCAAAAAATAAGATTCTATAATAATTTTTTTAACTTAATGGACGCCAAAACCGTTATCATACTCTATACCCTTTTTTTTTATTATTTAGTGCGCGCTATAAGTAGTTATGGGTACTTTATAACAGAAAAAATAACTTAGCGCGTTAAACCCATTTATATAGTTTATTTTCGAAAAACATATTCTATTACAATTTTTTAACTTAATGTGCGCCAAAACCGTTATTATACTCTGTAACCATTTTTTAATATAGTGCGCGCCATAAACGGTTATGAATATCTAGTGCGCGCTGTAAACAGTTATTGATAAATTTTTGTAACCGTTTTTTGATCTAGTACACGCCATAAGCGGTTACGGAAATCTAGTGCGCGCCATAAATGGTTACGGATATATAATACGCGCTGTAAGCGGTTATGGGTACTCTATAACCGCTTTAATTTAGAAAATAAATTCTCCAGTTTTGGGGAAAAGACTAAAATGAAATGAGTAAGTTAGCATCATTAACGTGTTTATTACACTTTCTCCATGAGTTACTTTCCTCGTGATGCAAATGGTTTTAATTTCTTTACCTTTCTTCTGACACAGTAGCATATACATTTGACTACTCGGGTCCATTCATTCGTGCTTATCCCATTCTCAATCGTTTTACCACAAAAACATAGCAATTACATAAAGTGATTTATTACAAATCTTATCACTGGATATTTTATCATTTTAAAATATATTGTTAGTCAAAATTTGGTTAGGTAGTAACATTCATCAAATTTGTTAAGTAGCATTTTCCAAAACTAAGAAAACAAAAAGAATTATATAAAGCACACACAAGAGCAAAGATAATTCACGTTTTTTTTTTTCTTTTGTTTCTCACTTTCTCTCTCTAAACAGAACTTCGGGAAAAGTGGCGAGAAAATAAATTAATAAGAAGAAAACCTCTTTTTCTCACTTTCTCGCAAATCTTCTTCTTCTTCTTCTTCTGCGTCTTCAATGTAAAACAATGCTCGATTCGAAAAACCTAATCGATCAAATGGAACTCACTGATTCTACCAAAGACACCGTGAGCGCCGTCGTCAAGGAAGATAATCGTTCTGTTCTCGGCATCGATCTCAACGAATTTCCTACCGGCGCTACTCTCGGCGGTGGTTGCACCGGTGGTCAAGACGACGACGGAGAGTATGAAGCTGTTGAAGTCGTTAGGTCAATTCATGATAATCCGGACCCAGCGCCTGGTGCGCCTGCGGAAGTTCCTGAGCCGGATCGGGAAGCTGCGTGCGCCGCCTGTGGAAGACTTGAGTCGATGGAGCTTGTCGTAGTCTGTGATGCTTGTGAGCGAGGGTTTCATCTGCGTTGTGTTAACGATGGAGTGGAGGCGGCTCCTTCTGGCGATTGGATGTGTAGCCAGTGTGTTAATGGCGGCGAGAGGAGTAAACTGTGGCCGTTCGGTGTGAAATCTAAGCTCATTTTAGACATGAACGCCTCTCCGCCTAGTGATGCCGAGGGACATGGAGGCGAGGAGACGTCTGAATCGAGGTACGTTGTCGTGGTCTTGTTTTTTTATATTATGTATTAGGGTTTATGGAATTGGATTGAGAACATAGATGCTAGGCTCGTTTAAGCGTTCTGTACACGCATAGGAACCAACGGGATTAAAAGAGAAGTGAAAACTCGCTGGACTAAGATTGTTGCCGTTGAATTTAGGTTTCAGCATCAATTGAACGTCCCAGGCAGCGATATTTAGTAGCTTTTGATCGTGATTCTGCGAACTATCTATGCATATGATTGGTTTTTGATCAATTTACGACTATATATTGTAGGAGATGTCGTTTTTTTCTTTTTACAATCTGTTGTTCAGACTTTGTTTGGTAGGACTCTTTATGTCCGTCTATATTCTTGAACTTGGGCATATCTAACAAGATACTTAGCAGAAACTGTAGCGCTGATGAGTCATGTGCTTCTTTGTTTATTCTTCTCCAGAAAGCATTTGCTGGCTAGCAGTTCTTGCGTCGGAAACTCTTTTGAACATGCAATGACTCATTCAAGCTTTTTAAGTCCTGATAGAGGACATGCTAGTTTTGAAGCTTCAATGATAATGGCTCGTAATACAAAAATGAGTATGGATGCACTGGGTTCACATAATCCAGGTTTTGGCTTCCCGTTAAACCTGAGCAACAGTAGTTTACCCATTAGATGTCCATCCTCGGATCCAAGTGAGCTGTTACTGCAAAATCTCAGGCATTTTATATCTGAAAGGCACGGAGTATTGGAAGATGGTTGGCGTGTCGAATTAAAACAACCTTTAAATGGTTATCATCTATCTGCAGTTTATTGTGCTCCAAATGGAAAAACATTTAGTTCAGTACAAGATGTGGCTTGTTATCTTGGCTTGGCAATTAATGGTAACTACAGTTTTATGGATGCTGAAATTAGGAATGAGAGTAGTCTTCTTCAAGAAAGACTGCATATGCCCAAGAAAAGAAAGACAGCAAGATGGCCAAACAATGGTTTCCCTGAGCAAAAAGGTAGTTCAGTGAATGCTCTGCTCAGGCGTTTTCCATTCAATGGTCAGACGATGCCCCCTTTCTCCATTAAAACCGGCACTCTTTCTCAGGCTGGTGAATCTCTTAACTCTGGAAATAATGGATGTGGTTATGAGGAAGCTAATGTAAGTGGAAGCTTTAAATCTCTACTGGTTCTTNTTAAATCTTTTCTGGTTTTTTTTTTTTTTTTTTTTTAATTTGTATCCTCATATTTGTGTATTTGATTTTCAGAACGGACTTCCGATGCAGTTTGAAGACTTTTTTGTTCTGTCACTTGGACAAATTGACACAAGACGGCCTTACCACAATGTCGATATGATCTACCCAATAGGATACAAGTCATGCTGGCATGATAAGATCACAGGGTCTCTATTTACGTGTGAAGTATCTGATGGCAGTTCTGGGCCTGTTTTCAAGGTTACACGGTCTTCCTGCTCTAACTCGTTTATTCCAGTTGGATTAACTATCATCTCCTGCCCAAAAATCGATGAAATGGTGAAACATAACTTTGACAAACGAGGGGATCATAGATACAGTACTCAACAGCCTGATGATGACACGAATTTCGAGATCCTTCTTTCAGAGCCCAGTCCACCTCTTGGAGATGATATATTGTCTTGTTTACGTGTGAAGAATTTCTCCAAGACATTTAACTGCATGCCCTCAGAGGCTGGTTCTTCTCAAGTGGATTTTGATAATAACTTATTCTATAATCAGGAGCATGGAAGTGAATTTGGAGACATTGTTGTGGAAGGAGATTCTTTTTCTGTTGCATGGAAAAAAGTGTCTCAAAAACTTGTTGATTCATGTTCCAATGCCCTGAAGCAGAAGGGTACCATGAACTTTCTTTGCAAGCATGTTGGCAGAGAAAGAAGGGAGATCAACTTGGATAGATTGAGTGAGAAAGACAATGTAGTTTCATTATTATCAAGATTTTGCTGTTCTTTGGCTCCTCATAGTATTACATGTGGTGAAAAAGATAAAAGCGAGATTGGAACTCTTGTTGATGCTTTGTCAACGTGGCTGGATCAAAACAGATTTGGACTTGATGCAGATTTTGTACAGGAAATAATTGAACGTATGCCTGGTGCCGAATCTTGTTCAGATTATAGGTCTCTGGCGAGTAGAAGTTCTTCTTCTGTTTCTGTAACTGTAGCAGAAGGAGCACTAGTTGTCAAGCCAAAACATGGGGAACATGTCAAGGAAGAAGTTTTTGGTGAGATTTCCCGGAAAGCCAAGAAGCCTAGACTAAATGGTGTCAGCAATCCACACCCTCCTCCGGGGAGGCCAATGTGTTTGAGGCTTCCTCCTGGGTTTGTTGGGGACTTTCTTCAGGTATGGACCTATGTTACCCTTATTTGGTTTTCTACAGCATACCCCTCCATTCACCAAGTCCTGTCACACATGTATGATAGTCATTTTTTTATGCTTGCCCAACTAGGTATCTTCATTGTTCTGCCGTTTCCATGAAATTTTGGGTTTGGAAGAGGCTTTCTCACCTGAGAAGCTTGAACAAGAGATCATCACTCCAGTGTTTAATTGTTGGTTTCCTGGGAAAGAAGTTAACAGAAGTGCGATGAGCTTCAGTCATAAGGATTGTACAGATATGAAATTGTTTTCTTTGTCCGATGAATCTTGCCAACCTTTTTCTTCGGAAAATATCTCTCATGGGCCGTTCTTGGGTGCGCTTCTAACAAGGACTCACATTTCGCTTCTGCACGTGCTTATATGTGAGCTGCAATCCAAGGTAGCTGCATTTGTTGACCCAAACTTTGATTCTGGAGAATCAAGATCCAGAAGAGGACGGAAAAAGGATGACAGTACACTTTCTGCTAAAAGAAATAAGCTGCATATGCTTCCTGTTAACGAGCTCACTTGGCCTGAATTAGCTCGTAGGTACATCTTGTCTCTTTTATCAATGGATGGGAACCTCGAATCAGCAGATATTGCTGCCCGTGAAAGTGGTAAGGTATTCCGTTGCTTACAAGGTGATGGTGGTTTGCTTTGCGGTTCACTTACAGGAGTGGCTGGGATGGAAGCCGATTCAGTGGTATGTTTCTGTTAGTTTTTTAATTTCCTATCTTGCTGGCATTACTGGATGATGGGATCACAATTTATAAATATTTGATTTTACTGAAAACAGTGTTTTACTTAATTAATGAACCACTATTTTAGAAAGAGAATCATCTTTGGATCTATTGTAGATATTAACTCTTTATCTTCAGTTACTTGCAGAGGCTATTAAAAAAATATTTGGTTCTTTGACAAGAGAAACTGATGTTCTGACTTTGGAAGATGATGATTCCGATGGCCTTGATGCTTCTGAGACAAACACTTGCAATGGTGATATTCCAGAGTGGGCACAGGTTTTGGAACCTGTGAAAAAGCTTCCAACGAATGTTGGGACTAGAATCAGAAAGTGTGTCTATGAAGCCATAGATAGAAATCCACCAGAATGGGCAAAGAAGATATTGGAGCAGTCCATTAGTAAAGAAGTTTATAAAGGCAATGCATCAGGACCGACAAAGGTATAAATTTTTTAAACCAAGCCTCGTCCCTTCTGAAGTACGTGCAATTTAAATTGCATAAACTAAAGTATTTCTTATTTTCTTAAAGTCACTTTAGTTTTCCCGCCCCGCCGTTTGGGTGATGTAATCTCAGTCTGATCATGCCTGCTATTTTCTTAGACTCGCCTTGATTCTAAGATAACCACTTTGCTCTTACTGAATACAGAAAGCTGTCCTCTCATTGCTAGCGGAGGTTCGAGGTGGAGATTTGGTGCAAAAGTCTGTTAAAGGAACAAAAAAGAGGACGTCTATAAGTGTATCTGATGTCATTATGAAGAAATGCCGTGCTGTATTGCGTGATGTTGCAGCTGCAGACGAGGATAAAGCACTTTGCACTTTACTGGGGCGAAAGTTGCTGAATTCCAGTGATAATGATGATGACGGACTCCTGGGATCACCTGCAATTGTTTCACGTCCCTTAGACTTTAGAACCATCGATTTGAGGTTGGCTGCTGGTGCGTATGATGGATCAACTGAAGCTTTTCTTGAGGATGTTCTTGAGGTGGGTTCTTCCTCTTAGGTCTGATTTTTTTGTGCAATTTATGGTGTGATTCATTGATGCTATCTAAGAATTAGTTAATTTTATAAACGACATGTTAATTTTATCTTTCTGATTTTCAGCTGTGGAGTGGTATAAGTGCTATATATGCGGATCAGCCCGATTGTATAGAACTGGTTGAAACATTGTCTGAAAAATTGAAGTCATTATATGAAGCTGAGGTTTGTCTTCTTTCTCTTTTTCTGCTATGCTCTGCAAAATGAGATACATTCATTACTTAGTAGCATTTTGAGGTCAAATTAGTGGTAGTCATTTATATTTTGGAATTTCTTGGAACAAATTTGTTAAGACGTATTTTTTTCTGAAAGTNTTTTGGAAAAAAAAAAAAAAAAAAAAAAAAAAAAAAAAAAATCTGAAGATGTGAACTATTACTATATGCTTTAGAAGGGTTCTTTCTTCTGTGTGCGTGTATGTCTTGTCGTTGTGTTTGCCTTTCAGAAGTAGTATGCATGGTTTCCTTTTTTTCTATGAAAACAGCAGTATCGTGGGTGGAATTATTATCTCATTTTCAGGCCTTTACCTGTTTTCTGGTATAGGTTCTACCACTTGTTCAGAAGCTTATGGACTACAAAAAATTGGAATCCCTAAGTACAGAGATTAAGAAGGACATTAAAGACGTAGTTGTTTCAGTAAATAAGCTTCCTAAAGCTCCCTGGGATGAGGGTGTGTGTAAAGTTTGTGGCGTTGACAAAGATGATGACAGTGTTCTCTTGTGTGATACATGCGATGCTGAGTATCACACATATTGTTTGGACCCTCCTCTAATTAGAATACCTGATGGAAATTGGTATTGTCCATCTTGTGTCATTGCCAAGCGCATGGCTCAAGATGCTTTGGAATCTGACAAACTAGTCAGACGGCGGAAAGGTAAAAAATATCAGGGGGAACTTACCCGAGCTTCTATGGAAACGACTGCGCACCTAGCAAATGTGATGGAAGAAAAAGACTACTGGGAGTTCAGTGCTGAGGAGGTCAGTTTCAAACCTTTTCTCTCATTTTTTGCCCATTTATTCAAATCTTGTCAAATGCTAAATTTATCTTAGAGATGAAGATCATGATTATATTTTCATGGGCCTAATGCTACAGCTCTTTGAATTTCTATTTCATTGCAGAGAATTCTGCTGCTTAAGGTTCTATGCGATGAGCTGCTCAGCTCATCTCTTCTTCGTCAACACCTTGAGCAGTGTTCCGAAGCGATTACAGAAATGCCACAGAAGTTGCGATCGCTGTCCTCAGAATGGAAAACCATGAAGATGCGGCAAGAGTTTCTGACGGCTAAACTTGCAAAGGTTGAACCTAGTATTCTTAAGGAAATGGACGAGCCACAAAATTCAAGTAGCTCTGCAAACCACATTAAAGGTGATCAACAACCACAGGAGGTTGTTGGAGACAGAGTTACTCATGATGATGACACTTCCTCTGCTGCATTATTGAACAAGAATCAGGGGAAAGCTCAGCTTGAGATCAATGCACATGTTGTTTCTTGTGAGGGCAAAACTTTGTCTCCCAAAAAAGTTACATCCCCTGGGAGGCACGAGTTGCCAATATCAGATGTCTCTCTTCATCTAAAGGATCATCTGTCTTGTGAAAAAGACACCCCAGAGGCCTTGCACAAGTCCGATGGAAGGGATCATGAAACACACTCGCTAAACTCCAATGCAGTGGAGTTAAAGACAGCTCATGATGCATCTTCTCTGGCTTCCCAAGAGTTGCAGGCTTATCAACAGGATTTGAAAGCCACTAGTGAAGAATTACAGAATCTGCAGCAATCAATCAGCAAGATAGAATCACAGCTTCTAAGGCAATCTCTACGGGGATACTTTCTAGGAAGTGATGCTAGTGGTCGGGTTTATTGGGGTTGCTGCTTCCCAGAAGAACATCCTCGTATTTTGGTTGATGGAAGCATATCCTTGCGGAAAATTGTACACAGTGATTTAGTAGGTTCAAAAGTCCCCTGTCCGTTCCTCCATGCGGTTGACCCTGGAAGACTAATGGTTTCACCCTGGACGTGTTATGAATCTGAAGCTGAGATCAGCGAGCTTGTCCAATGGCTTCATGATGATGACCCGAAAGAAAGAGACCTCAGAGAGTCTATTTTGTGCTGGAAAGGGTTACCGTTTGGGGATCTTCAAAAAGATATGAAACTGGCTCACAATTCGACCTCTCCAATATTGGCTTGGAGTCTTGTGACCAAGGCTGCCATCTCAATGGAGAAGAGATTTGGTCCATGCGTCAAACTAGAGACGGAAACCATAAAGAAGCGGGGGAAGAAGACAAAGGTTGCAGAGCGCGAGAAACTATGCAGATGCGAATGCCTGGAATGCATTTTGCCATCCATGAGTCACTGCCTCATATGCCACAAAACATTTGTAAGTGATGGTGAATTTGAGGAGCACACTCAGAGTAAGTGTGTTCCTTATTCATTAGCAACTGAGGAAGGCAAGGAAATCTCTGATTCTCCAAAAGCAAAAGAAAGTCTGAGTGTAAAGTCTAGCACCGGCAAAGATGTAGCTGAAGTGTCCAATGTTTCTGAGCTTGATTCTGGTTTGATAAGATATCAAGAAAAGGAATCTATTTCCCCATACCATTTTGAGGAGATATGTTCCAAGTTTGTGACAAGGGATTCTAACAGAGATTTAGTTAAAGAGGTTGGTCTGATCGGTTCAAATGGAATTCCAACATTTCTTCCAGCGCCATCTACTCATCTTGACGACTCAATGCTCATTTCTGCCACTTCCAGTAAGCTAGATAGTAGTGATTCTGGGGATCAGGTCATTTCTACTGGTTCTGAAGCCAATGGTGAAGGCCTGAATTCTGAATCTAACATGTCACTCAATAGATTTGTCACAAATGATCTTGGCGGTCGACTTGATAAACCGAGCGGACTGGATTTTGGCTTCTCGGAGCAAAAGAATAAGAAACCTTCTGGGTTAAAAGCCTGCTGTGTGGTTCCACAGGCTTCTTTGAAACGAGTAACTGGCAAAGCTTTGTCAGTTTTCAGATTGCTTAAAACCAACTTGCTTGATATGGATGTGGCGCTACCTGAAGAAGCTTTAAGACCATCAAAATCACATTCAAACCGCAGACGAGCGTGGCGTGCATTTGTTAAATCCGCACAAAGCATTTATGAGGTTTATTATTTAATACCTTTCCTCCTCTCAGTCTATAGAAGCACATAACAAGCTCGATTTTCTAATGTCTGTCTTTCATATATGTTTCAGCTGGTTCAGGCAACAATTGTGGTAGAAGACATGATCAAGTCAGAGTACTTGAAAAATGAATGGTGGTACTGGTCTTCTCTTTCAGCCGCTGCTAAAATCTCGACACTCTCTGCTTTATCCGTCCGTATCTTCTCCCTGGATGCAGCTATTATGTACGATAAACCTATGACTCAGTCAGATCCTATGGATGAAACAAAGCCGGTCGATTTACCAGACCAGAAGTCACAACCTGTTCCAGATTCACAAGAAAGAATCAGCAGATCATACAGAAGATCTGGTAAGAAGAGGAAAGAATCCGAGGTATCATAATAGTGTACTTGAAATAAGAAGGTTCAGCAGCCCACCCCGCAAGTAGATGAACCCAAAAGGTGAATTTTTCCGAGCTCTTTCAAAGAGGAGCCGATGCTGTATGTGTAGAAACTAGGCAGCTTCAGTCTGGAATCCAACCTTTAAGTTATTGATATTGAGATCTGGGTTGATGGTTCATCATCATGACAAGTTAGTGAGAGGCCGGTTTAGATATTTCGGCAGCGGCGGCTGATGGCGGTTCAACAGTTGGGTAAGCCGAGGAAATATGTGTACACATATATATGTAGAAGACTAACCAATGTTGCATTAATTAGTGTTAAAGTCGCTTTTTAGATGTAAACTTATGTTAGAACTAAAACTTTCCCTCAATTCTTTATAGATTTCTCTATCGGTTACTCTTTGGTTTTGGTTCCAGTGGGTGAATGCTACTAGAAAGATATACAAAGCTGATAGAATCCTTGGAAATGCGAAATTATTTAACAACTCGACAATTATGCGGAGTTACATCAACATAGAAACGACATAGACTGTACTTGATTAATAATATATATAACACACACAACGATAAATATATGTTTAAGGCCAGCCCCAGAATCCCAGTGATTCACCGTGATCATGCGAAGGTGAAGTGGTGGGCACAAAGACGTCGGCGAAACAGCTCCGGTCATTATCAGCACCGTTGTTGTTGTCGTTATCTTCCTCGGAGTGTATTGGTACGATGCTAGGGAAGTAGGAGTCGCAGCTGTCTAGTAGCTGAGGCGCGTCTTCGTCTAGTACTGCACTCCCAACACTCCCCGAACTTAACCGGTCCTCGGTTTTGATCCCCGTTTCGAACCGGTTTACGTTAACTTGATCGAGTTGGTTTGGACCAGGTGGTTCATTAGCTGTGTCTTGTTTGGTTTGGAGTTGGAGCTTCTCGGTCAAGGAAGTGACCTGTTCACACACAAAAGAAAAGATTCGAAAACTTTAATCACAACGGTCAACACAAGTAACCTCCTAAAAGAAGATGTATTGAATCAAATTCCTTGATTCCAAAATTTGTTTCGTTTTTTTAGTTAATAATATAATGTAATGTATATATTCCGTTTCTGCTTAGTCTTTTTCAAAGGGTCTAGTGAAAAAAGAAAAGCATATTCGTTTTTCACTTGATGCTTTTCTCCTTTGGACCAAATAGATTAGTAATGATTCATGATAATCTCCATTTGCAAATGATTTTCAAATCATTAGAAAAGAAGAAGAATACCTCAGATCTGAGCTTATCGTTGTCCTTGACGATGGAGTCATAGTTAGAGAGTAGTTGGTCATAAGTGGACTTGAGGAGATCGTAGTCTCTTTCGAGCTGCTTTGTCTTCCAACGAGCTCGTCGGTTTTGAAACCAGACGGCTACTTGCCTTGGCTGCAGTCCAAGCTTCTTGGCAAGTTGAGTCTTGCGCTCTGGCTCGAGCTTGTTCTCTGTCTCGAAGCTCTTCTCCAGCAGATGCACCTGAAATAAATAAATAAACGTATATATAACTTTGCCAATACAGAGGATTTTAATGTTAAGTTGAAAAGAAACCAAAATTACAAGAAACCTGTTCGGTAGTGAGACGACGCTTCTTCTCGGGGGTCTGGTCGTCGTAGTATTCCTCGTCGTAGAGATCCTCAGGAGAGCTAAAGAAAGGCCTTCGCTTTGATGTTTCCTCCATGTTCATCATCGATCTTGCTCCTTCCCAAATTGAAAAAACAAAGAAACCAAACCAAACTGTCACTAATAGCTTATGTGTATATCATTACATATCTGATGTTACAAAAGTTTCAAATTCGACATTTTAGGCAGAGAATTCACTAGTACCTTGGACGACGGGATTGAGATTGCCAAGGAAGAACATGTTGCCATGAGACGCAGACGGATCGAAGAAAAACGAATTGGATTCCATTTTTTTATTAAATCAACGTTAACACACACAAAAAAAAAGAAAGAGAGCAAGAAGAAGAAGAAGAAGCAGAGGAAAGCAAGAAGAAAGAAGAAGGAATTAGAAGATCATGATCTTATGGCGGAAGAAGCTAGTGCTCCATAGTAATCTCGCAGGTGACTCCAACGGACAGATACAAAATCCCATCATCAACTTCAATTCCCCTCCTTATCCCAGAGGGTTCTTATCAAAAACAATCCAACAAACCTTTTTTTATTTCCGAGATTTGTTAATCAATCTTAGGTTTTTCTTTTGGGATTAGTTCTTGAAAATTACTATTCACATTTACAGAAAGAAAGAGAGAGAGGCCTTTGGATTGGTTATGTGAGCTAAAAACACATAAGCTTCGGGAAGCGCGCTCATTTTATACCACAACTCGTCCTTTGTTCAATGACTCTTTTACCCTCCTTTATATCCTCCAACTGGTTAAATTATTAGTAAATATATCAATTTTTTCCTGATGAAACCCATAAAAATATGTTTCTTTATTCGGCATCACACACTTTGCAATCAGCTGGATTAATTTATAATCTGATAGTGATACAGTAGCAATCCTAATCAGGGTTACTAGGATACAAATTTCCATCAATAATTACCAAAAACAATATTACATATATGTGTGTATTTTTTCTAATGCTATTCGTATTGAACCTAACAAGCTAAACAATTTGCTTATTCTTCTAAAGACTCTTCCGGTCTGAACTATCTCCATAGTTAATTGGTTAGGATTTATTACTAACATATGGTTAAAAATAAAATAAAAATGGTCAAGAATGGACATTATGATTATGAAGTGGGGCCGAGTCAGAGGGGTAAATAGGGAAGTTGGAAATGTGATTGGGTATTACAATCTCTGAAGTGGACTTTTTGTGAGCTCTGGGTGGGGTCCACTTTCTTAAGGCGAGTGGACTTGGGAACAGATCTCAACCGTTGGATCTGAATATACCTTGGATCGGGCAGAGGGTGCATGCTCGACGGTCGGGTCACTGTCGCTTCATCTCTTTACATCTAACGCTCCTCATCTTCCTGTGACTATCCCTATCTCACAGCTCCGTCCTTGTGTTTTCGTCTCATTAAAAAAATCAAACTCACGTCATTCCTATCTCTTGTTCATTTCTTATTGCTCTCTTCACACAAACGAATATATTAATGATAATCGTGGTGACTATTATAAGAATTAACCATTTATATTACATTTTCTTCGATCTAGTATATGCATTACATNATTAAATAAAAAAAAAAAAAAAAAAAAAAAACATAGATCGATATATGGAAGCATATGTTGATAAAGTCATATAAACATTCATACATATATATATATATATAAATAGTATATGCAATTTGGGTAGCTGAAGAGTCAAGAAAATAGAAAAAGGAACAAGGAATATTATATTCTCATCATGTATAACCAGTTAATACATATAAAAACTATTGATGAATTTTTTTATTTTTTTTAACTTATGTCAAATCTAGACCATCAATCATCAGACTATCCTTTGAACTATTGACAGAATATGTGAACTCTGATTCTAATAAGTGTATAAAAAGATCACCAAAAAAAAGAGGAGGAAGTACGTGGGGGAGTTGTGTAACAAAATACTACTAGTAATTAAGAAGGAATGTAGATTATAAGCAATTCCATGCACCTAGACTGTTTTTAGTATCCACGAGGCGACATGAAATCGATATTCACCAGATATCTAGTTGTATGCTTCTTTTTTATTTTATTATTGGTTGTATGAATAAGTTTTTTTTTTTTTTTGTTTGTTTAAGATGCATTTTTGAATCGTAATTAACTTGACACTTTCAGAGTAGACAAAATTACAATGTTGAACCTTGACTTCTCCCCAAAAGATAACAATCTCGCAAAAGAAGAAAATTCAAGGAGAAAAAAAGGAGTAAATTCATGATTAGTATGGTGATTAATAATTCTTTTTCATTTTAAGTTTGTTTTAATACTTGTCAAGAAAAACGTATTTTTTAATATGGGTGTTGTTTTCAGAATAAAGGTCGTTCGGTTTTTTTCTTATTTTCTCTTTTTGGGGTTTGAATATTATTCGAATCTTTTAATATAAATATATACATAAAATATATCATTTAACATTATTATTTTTAAATAGAAATTAATAATTTGCTTGAAAATTATATTTGAAATGTACAACTAGCTTATAATGTAAACTATATATGATTGTTCCCATTAATATGCTTATGTCCTCTATATGCTAATTAAAACGGAATTTATGAGATTCTTTTTACACCAGGGTCCCGAATCATTTTCAGAAGTATAAATAATTTCAGCTTGTAAAAAAAAGTAGCGCAGATAAGTCAAGAATTTCAGTTTTATGTATATATATATTTTCTTCACAACTAAGTTAATTATCAAAATGGTATTGGTGGCATATGTTTTTTTCAAGATGGATAGTGTCTTGTGAGTTTATCCTTTATATTTTTCCAAAAATAGGAGACTTTTTTTCTTTATACCTCTATTATGACTTTTTTTCTTTATACCTCTATTATATGCTTTACCTAAAAAGGTGATTGGCATAAACAGGTCTTTGAAAACTAAAGACTCACATGTAGATGAGAAAAAACCACTTTTGACAGTTATCGTTATAGAAATAAACACATAATCGTTAGCTACATAACATAAACAAATCATTGTGTATATATATATATAACAAAAGAAAAAGACTTATAACTTCTGTGGATATATATATATATATGTAGTTCGTCTGTGAAAGAATTATTAGTTAATTTACGAACGTGTAAGATGAAATTATAATTTGGAAAATAGCTAGTGTTTTGGGAAAGAGAGAAAAGAAAGAGAACACCTGAGAGTAGGGACATATGTAATGGGTACAATTAAGTGGATCAGTGTCGCCATGTCCATGTGTGTGGTTCTCTCAAAAGAAAGAAAGAAAGATCAATTCATCTATAAAGGTGTGATCACCATTCATATTTTCCTTCTTTATTTAATAGTTTCCTCCACTTTCTTTTTCTTCTTCTATTTCCAAAGATTATAAAGGTGAAGATTTATTAAAAAAAACTTTAAATAAAACTTTTATTGGAATCGTTACTATCTGTCATGATATTCATATTAAGATGTCATATTCAGAAAGACAAAGGATATGATATTAAAATATTTATAAGAAAAAGTATATTCAGTCTTTTCGTTAGAGAAGGTCCATTCATTGTGGTATGGGTTTTTAATTCTCTCACTGTGTGTTAATCGTGATATCTCTCAATCTCAAGCCACACACGTATACACTTACTTATTATTTTTATATTTATATACAATTATACATATGTATTTTAATTAGTACAACAGTACATGTTACATGTAGGTACGTTCGATACGTAACCTTTTTATGAGATATGTTTTTTCCCAAAAGTATCACGATTTTGGTTTAGTTTCTTAACTACGCATAGCTTTATCATTTCTTTTTATTTTGTAACAATGGTAGAAAATTACTTTTGAAAGGATCTTGGATTAATTTTGAAAAACCAAGACATAATTAAGAAAAAGTGTAATTCAGAAAGGTCGTCTCAATATTATTTTGAGGAAAAGAATAGTATCACTTGAAACATGTGTTACGTATACCTATCAGAGACAGTATAAACTTATAATATCGCAAAAGTCATTAATTATGGATACTATATCTTAATTAAACTATTTATTTAGAAATTGTATATGGAGTATGGACCACCACCAAATAGTGCGAATCAAGACTAGCCGAAAAGAAGTAGGTTTCAAATTTGTAAATTTGTCACCCCGAGATATTCTTGAAAAAAACAATTAACATGAAACAAAAAGTTTGATATCTAGCTAATTCTGTTTAGAATAATAAATTTCTATAAATCATTAGGTAGTAATCAATCATGGACTTGTAATGGTAATGTGTGTTTAAATTAGGAAAGAAAGTACAAGAGAGCACACTTCCTTTATTAATTTGATGTCTTAAAGAGTGATTTAATTAAAGCATGACGAGATATAAAGTACAACACAAGCCTCCTCTCTTTTAGTTACAAGCCCATCATATAAAAAGGCCCAATAAATAGCCCATCTTATAAAAATTACTTGAAAATCCAGAAGGAAAATTGAATATCTTATCCAGAGAACTGGAGTCATAAACCCCTTATCCTCTTCATCGTTATCTATCTATCTCCTGTCTAATTCAAAACCCGACGCAGACATACGCAAACATACTTTCTTCTTTCTCATGTTCTTTTCGGACACAACAAAAACTCCCTAATCCAATGTCAATTCTTCTGGGCTGTCACTGAAACTCATCTCTCTGTTCAAATTCTCCAATGGCTGCTTCGTTTGCCACTCTTCCCTCATTTAGTTTCGTCAATTCTTCGAAATCTCCCACAAGGAGATTCGATTCTTCCTGCCTTAGGAAACCCCTCGAAGTTCGTTGTTGTTCCGGCAACATTCGTGATAATAAGCAGGTTCGGTCTTTTCTGATTCGCCTTTCTGTCTCTTACTTGTCAATCTCATGAATTGGAACCAATCCGTTATTATTTCAATGCGAGATTGTTGTCTACAATTGTGAAGCTTATGGCTCACGGCATCTGGAACTGAATTTTTTTTTCTCTGACTTTGGATGCAGAGAGGGACATTGAAAGAATGTGCGGTTTCATTAGCTTTGTCGGTCAGTTTACTGTCTACGGCTCCTTCGATTGTCTCCCCTCCCAATGCTTATGCAGTGGCGAATCCAGCGATTCCAGATGTTTCAGTGTTGATCTCTGGTCCTCCCATTAAAGATCCTGGAGCTTTATTAAGATATGCATTGCCTATTGATAATAAAGCCATCCGAGAAGTACAGAAGCCTCTCGAGGATATCACCGATAGCCTCAAGATTGCTGGTGTTAAGGCTCTCGATTCTGTTGAACGGGTATATAGTTGTGGTGCTCGTATACCTTTAGCGATCAGTAGACTTGCAGGTTTGTTTTTTTTTTTTCCGAGGAATTTAAACCTTTTATTGTTGTGTTTACCTATTGTAGAATGTGAGGCAAGCAAGTAGATCACTGCAGCAAGGAAAAAGTATGATTGTGGCGGGTTTTGCTGAATCGAAGAAGGATCATGGTAATGAATTGATATCAAAGTTGGAAGCTGGTATGCAAGATATGTTAAAGATTGTGGAAGAACGGAAAAGAGACGCGGTGGCTCCCAAACAAAAAGAAATTCTGCAATATGTTGGCGGGTGAGTTTTTGTAATAGGGGTATAAATGAGGAATGAGAGATAAAAAGTAAGGAATTTTATGTTAGAAGTGAGATGGGTTTTGCTCATTTAGACCCTTTGTGATTGATGACTGCAGCTGAGATCTTCGTGTGGCGCATTCGGTTTATCTGCAGAATAGAAGAGGATATGGTTGATGGCTTCCCCTATGAAGTGCCGGAAGAGTTTCGGGACAGGCCTCTTCTCAAGGGAAGAGCCAGTTTGGACATGAAGGTCAAGATCAAGGACAATCCAAACCTTGAGGAATGTGTGTTCCGCATTGTTGTTGATGGTTATAATGCTCCGGTTACTGCCGGGAACTTTGTGGACTTGGTAGAGCGGCATTTCTATGATGGCATGGAGATCCAGAGATGTAAGACAGTCAAAATTCACTCTTGCTTTGATATATTGGATTACTTCAAAGGTTGACTTATGGGTTTGATGTGTGTTTTTTGGTTTCAGCTGATGGATTTGTGGTTCAAACTGGAGATCCAGAGGGTCCTGCTGAAGGATTTATCGATCCAAGCACAGAGAAAACGCGGACGGTTCCTCTGGAGATTATGGTGGCTGGAGAGAAAACGCCTTTCTATGGCTCAACTCTTGAGGTAATTCTCTCATTATCAAAAATCGTGTGAGACTAATTATAGTTTAAAACATGCTTTCTAAGTTCTCTTCTATGTTTTTGGGGGTGTTTGTGAGCAGGAATTGGGTCTGTACAAAGCTCAGGTTAAACTTCCTTTCAACGCATTTGGGACAATGGCAATGGCAAGAGAAGTGAGTCCTTCCTCCCTTCCTCGTTCATCTTCTTAATTTATACATAACTTGCGTCTGAATGTAGATAATGCAATTCGTGTAAAACAGGAGTTTGAGAATGACTCGGGATCAAGCCAAGTGTTTTGGCTGCTAAAAGAGAGTGAGCTCACACCTAGCAATTCCAACATCTTGGATGGTCGATATGCTGTCTTCGGTTACGTTACTCAAAACGAGGACTTCCTAGCTGATCTTAAAGTGGGTGATGTTATTGAATCCATTCAAGTTGTCTCTGGTATAGACAATCTCGCTAACCCGAGTTACAAAATCGCCGGTTAAACTCTTCCATTTTGTCTGTTCATAAACCACTGTTTATTTGATTTTATGAGAGGAATTTGAAGGTGTTACCGTTTTCTCTGGCATATTTCATGATTGTCAAATTTAAACAAACAAAGCAAAGAGCAACAAATAAGGTGTTTTGTGTGTATGTATAACGTATGAAATGATCGTTTGAAAATAGATACGACATTCATCCGAGAAATCAAACACCAAACTAACTGAATTCAAATCCCACATATACTTACCCCCACATTCAGACATTTTAAAAATCTCTCTACTTTTTTCAGAAAAAGTAAGAGTTGATAATAATGATCTGAGGAAACTTTGTCGATTAAGGACCTCGATGTCGCCGGAAACAGAAGCAACCTTGTTGTTGGTCAGGAGGAATCATACCTCCACCTTTGGTAGTATCAATAGCCTCCAACATTGTCACAACTTCCTCCATCTCCGGCCGCTTGTCCGGATTTGCATCCCAACATCTCTTCATCACGTTTGCCAGCGAATTCGGACAGCATCTGGGTATCTCCGGTCTCAAATTCTAGAAACAATGCATCCACATTCCGCTTAGATGATCATTATCTACAAAGATTGCTACAAGGATATATAAAAGGTCATTTAGAAGGACCTGGCGGACGACGGCTGAAGTGACTTCGGAGAAACTGAGGTCCGGATAAGGCATGTCGCAACAGTAAATCTCCCACAGACATATCCCGAAGCTATACACATCGCATTTTCTGTTGTATGGGCTCCCATTTAACACCTATGTATTTTTTATCATCTTCATATAATGAGTCCATTATATTAAACCAATCCTCTTAAATAATAGTATAAGATATATAGTTGGTTGTACCTCGGGAGCCATGTAGCCCAAGGTTCCGGTCTCACCGGTCATGTCATTAGGATTGGAGGCCTCGAGACGAGCCACTCCGAAATCCGCAATCTTCAAAGTGCGAGACTTATCTAGAAGCATGTTCTCTGTTTTGACGTCTCTGTGCACAATCTTCTGCGAGTGCAAGTAACTCAACCTAATATATACATACTCATTAGTTATAATCCAAACACAAACCAACAGATAAACAAACATACCCGCGAGCTAGATCAAGGGAGAGTTGGATAACGACTTTGAAAGCAAGTTTGCGGCGTCGAGTTTTGATAAGGAAGGACTTGAGTGCACCACCGGGGCAATACTCAACTACGACGCAGCAAATGTTACTAGGCATTCCCATTTGACCATTTTCTGTCTGTATACTCAGCTCTGATGTTCCCATCGCTGCTCCTATGAACTTTAGTATCAAACATATAAAGGTTACAATATAAGTATCAAATACCAAAAATGTGTATGTATTAGTTGGGTATGAATATAGGAAGGTACCTTGGTGACGTTGGGATGGTCAAGTTTATGCCAAACAGCAACTTCTTGAGTGAAAGCAGCTCTCAGTGAAGCTATCTCTGAGTCTGACCTGTGTCCCTCTTCTCCCCAGTCTAGTAGCTTCACTGTTTTTTCAAAAATTTCACAACATTTTCAACAATATATAAGTATATGTTTCAAGAAACAAAATCAATTGGAACACACACACAAAAAAAAAAAAAACAATTGATTAAATCCAAATTTTGGAAGGAAAAAAATCAGAAGTAGTTGACAAATAAATTTATCTCTTGTTTTTTCTGGATATGTATCATATATCATCAATTCTATGTGGTTCGTTAGAATATCGTTAATTTTGAAAACATATCACAATCAAGTTTAGTAAAAGTAAACATTATAACAGAGTCCAATCTAGAAAACAAAGATATATATAAAAAACACACACACACAAGAGATAATATAAACAAATCACCACATAATGCGTTATGATTATTGCAAGAATTATTAAGTTGACAAAAAAAAAGTGTAATATTAAAAAAACGGCAATGGTTTTGTTCTGTACTGTATGTAGCCGGATCTGAGATCTGAGATGTGTTTGTTGGTCTGTGATCTCTATGAGTAAGAGAAATCTAAAGTAGTGATATTTAGTTCCCAAAAAGGTTTCAGATTGTTGATTAAGTAGAAGAAAGAGAGAGATTGGTACCAGCGACATCAAGACCGTCATAGATACCACGATGAACAGTACCGAAAGTACCACGGGCGATAACAGTTTTGATGATAAGCTTAGAAGGGTCAATCTCCCACTCTCTCCTGGACCTTTCCTCTCTGTTGTTGTTTGATCTTTGAAACGAAAGCTGTTTCGAGTTTTGTTGTTTATTAACAACCGCATGCTCTTCTGCTTCACCGTCACTCAAACTCTTCTTCTTCTCCATTGTCCATGCTCTGCTCAAGTGTCTCTGTAATTGCTCGTCCAAACTCTTTAGATCTATCTGATCTGCTCTCACGTATCCCACTCCTCCTCCTCCTCCTGCCTCACCCTCCTTCATATTTTCTATTTTAGTAATTGATAATTTGGTAAGGATGATGGGTTAGTTGTGAAGTGTGATTGGAGTTGCATAGAGAGGACTTTGGGGGAGTTGAAAAGAAAGAAAGCAAAGAAGAAATGGGAAAGTTGTGTATGTGTTTATTGCAACCAGTAAAAGAGTCTTAGTCTAGTGTTAGAGAGTAAATAATGTGAGAGACTTCTCGGTAACACGTGAGCACATGGGGGTGTTGTCTCTTGCAGCCTAATTGGTCTTTACCTCCTTCGGCTCCACTCTTCTTTTTTTTTTGGATAGAATCATATTACTCTCTTTTGTTCTCTTCCCACCCTTATTTTGTATCATCCTATCAAAATATATTACAACCTCTTTCGGTCTCATTACTTGTTTTTTTTTATTTGTAATCCTATAATTATCCGGTAGTTACTAATCCCAAACAATAACAATTAGCGTTATACTTTTTTTTTTAACTACGTATTACTTATGAAATTCAACTGGTCGGTTCGTTAGTCTAAATGTTCAGTATGATATAGACGAAAGAAAAAAAGAAAAGAAAATATAAACAAAGTAATTCCGTTTTAAATATTAGGATGAAAGTCTTAACGGACTTACGTATCGATTATTATCGGCTTTGTGTTATCAAGTAAACAAAAACCACAAAAAACTATACATTGTGTATTTATTTACTTACCAATTACCAATCAAACTTTATCATGATTACCAACAAATACACGAATAGTAGTAGTATTAACAATCAAACCTCTATTTTAATAAGCTTAGAAAACTTTTATTATTGTATACGTTGCGTTGTTTTCAAAAAGTTGATACCACTCATTATTAAATATCAAATTAATAATAATAAAAAATGGATATAAAAGTTGAAGAAATCATGGGATTCCTGGTAACTTTGTTGCCTTTCCGCTTAGAGCTTTTTAGCCTTTTCGTTTTGTGGTTTTCATCTTCACCTTTCTTTTTCTTCATTCTAATTATTTTATAAATGACATTATCTTATATTACATTCGTTAATAATTTAAATACCAACATATTATTTGCAAAAAAATAATTGGACACTATTATATATGCTAATTTAAGGTATAGGTTAATCAGATTTTTAGTTAGTTTTACAAAAATTAGTGACCAAGTCTGAGAGTTGTTTCGGATATATCCAAACAAAAAGAAAAGGTCGCCACTCGCCGGTGATTTGCATCGATATGCACGTGAAATCTTTGACCGCTTTAAATTCATGTGCACATAATATATAATTTTTTAAAAAAAAAATTAGCTTAAAATGGTGTGTTGTTTTACTATTTCTAGTTTACAATAAATAAAACAATGGGTGTACGTTTTTCAATGTCACTCACCGTTAAATAAATATTCAATTATTTAACCCAACATATGTATTATATATTTTATTTGGATGGAAACGAAATAAAAAGAAGACAGAAGAAGATAGTCAGAGGTCACATGCATATCTTATTATCTTACATGCATGAAGGAAATAAATCTTTAAAAATCCCAAATTCAGAGACTCTATCTCTAATTCAGCTCTTTCCTTTTGCTAAAAATTCCAATTGATCTTATGTGTACAGGTTTCAACTTATTTTAAGATATAATTAACCTAACCTTTGCACCCAGAAAATTAGAAAAACTTGGTTTGGAGTTTGGACCAATCAAAACTAGTATGTATGTCATTATTATGCTTTAAAATAAGTATCGTCCAACGGCTATCCCCAATTACAAGAACATGACTGTGGCCTCCCCCATTTATTTACAGGCCCACTACTCATAACCCCCTCCCCCCAAATGATAGACCTGGCCCATTAGTAGCCCAATATTAGGCCCACGAACAGTTTTCATTGTTATCGAATCCTAATTAGGTTTTGAATTGTATATCTCTTGTTTTGGACTTTTCTTGTAATCTCTCATATGGTTGATAATATACTAAAATTTGCAAGTGAACACGTCAACAAGATTTTGTATAGGAGGAATTTGTGGTGCGTAGTGGTTGTAATCCAAAATAGTAAAATCTTAGTCGTCAGAGATTCTGTGTAGGAGAAAACATGGAGTTATTACCCAATTTAATGGCGACAGATAACTATTACTCCCTTATTGCCTCTCAACTCCCTATATTGTTAAATGAACAACTTTTCCTTGTCGAGCATTTTTGAATTTGGTGGCATTCAGTTACAAACAAAAAATATATTCCGATATATGCATCATATCTTATTAAATTTCTTACTACCCAAAAAATAAATGTTTGGTGTGGACCATTGAGAATGGGAAGAAGCTCACAAATAAACAATTATATTATTGTTATGTGTCCCAAAGTTGAAATACTTAATGACAAGAAAGGGAGGTTCTATTCTTGTAAATGATATATTTACATTAACTTTGTAATCCCAAGGTGGTCAAACTATTCTCATTATATTGAGACTAATAATAAGTCACTATATACTATATGATTTTGGCCTAAATCACTAATTTTTATGCTACTTACCTTTTCAGTTACGTTGGAAAAACATAATTAAGTAAATACAAGATTCCCGAGTAATATAACAATATTAGTCTGACACATGAAACTTCGATGCCCTAGTCAATTAGGGTTCAATCATCGAAGCCCGAATCTCTATTTATAAGTACTCACGTGATCGTTGTGTTCCTCTAGACCATCTGATGCGCCTCCACTTTTTTTTACCAAAACAAATTAAGATCAACTTAATTGCCTCACTAATGTTAATTTTATGATAAATGAAATCAATCGTCACTAGTGCATTTGGGAAATAATTTATGATGTTAGACGTACAATGTACAACGTACACAATAAATGCAATTTTATTTTACATTCATATGTCATTGTAATGGGGTATACCTAACCAATTAATTAGCATGTTTAAGTTAAGTCACCATCTACACACTATAAGTTCCTTTTCTTTAATGTCTGTACATTATTATAACTATCATATATGCTAATTAACATGACTTAATTAATAAAAAATGCATACAAACTTAATAAATCTATGTTTGTGAACCATTTTTATCTTAGTTAAATTGTCTTTTTTATTTTCCAGCAAAAAATGTTTTAGTCTTAAGTTAACAACATCGTATCTAAGTGTGATACCGAAAGAGAAGGTGAAGAGAAATTAAACACCCAATTACATAATACCAAAACAAAAGAGAGCGGGAAGCATGTGAATCGCTTTCCCTCCTAAACCATTTTATTAATACAACTGTTAAAAGATTTTGGTTAGTATATATTATCATACTTTTTTATTTATGTGACGTTTCACGATATCATAACTATATAATAAGATATTCCACTACCGCTGCCTTCATATATAGATAGATGTAGCTCTACTCTTGTAATATCTATATAGTCTATGGTCTCATTTCTCCCTCTACCTCGATCTCTGTATCTGTGTTTGTCTTTAATAAAAAGAAACAAGAAGATATGAGAAAGATCATGATAAGTGGAGAAGAAGGAAACAATAATGAGTATAAGAAAGGTTTGTGGACAGTTGAAGAAGATGAAATCCTCATGGATTACGTCAAAGCTCATGGCAAAGGCCATTGGAACCGCATCGCCAAAAAGACTGGTCTCTCTCTCTCTTTCTCTCCATAAATTTTTTTTTTTTTTTTTCTCGAGGGTGCAACTTGAAATTAACATGGATCTATCTTTAAGATAAGTGGTCATTTTTTGATGAGGTTTTGGACTTGTCATTACAAGAAGAGATTATGTGAATTATTTAGCTTTCAATTTTCCTTTTTACAAGATTTTTGAGGGTTTTCCTTTATATTAATAAATGAATAGGTTTGAAGAGATGTGGAAAAAGTTGTAGATTGAGATGGATGAATTATCTTAGTCCAAACGTGAAGAGAGGCCATTTCACTGACCAAGAAGAAGATCTTATCATAAGACTCCATAAGTTGCTTGGTAACAGGTATGATTGATTGATATTCTCACATATCAATCTAAATATATTTTAAATTAAAGAAGCTCTCTCTCTATATATATTTTACCTTCTCAAATTGTTTTATGACATACTTAATTGGTGTAGGTGGTCGTTGATAGCTAAAAGAGTCCCAGGTCGAACAGACAATCAAGTGAAGAACTACTGGAATACACATCTAAGTAAGAAACTGGAATTCAAAGACCAGACAATCAAATCCATCGACAATCAGATTATGAACTTGGAGAATATAACCGACGCATCCCAAGAGAGATCCCTGGATGTGAAAGTTGATAATAAAAATTTGATTGGGGATGATATATTTCTTAATAGTGAAGGTCTTGGTCTTCTTCATCAAGGCAACAACTACTATAAGAGTCCGTCACTTTGGCGTCGTCAAGAGGATGCTTTTGAGCTTAGTACACTAACCTACATGATGGATTTCATTGATGGACATTGTTATTAATTAATTATGGTTAATTATTATGTTTGTGATGCACTTATTCACATGCGTTGAATGTTGTGATTTTGGTGGATTAATTAATCAAGCTTAATTCGAGATGATATATCAAACACTTAAACATCAAATTAAATCGCTGGTGTTGTATGTAGTGTTTGATTAGCTCATATATTATGTGTGGACATAGATTTCTAAATTCCTATATTGGCTCCAAAAATTGTGAAAGCTTTATATCAGAAATATAATTAAGTACCAGAGATTCAAAAGTACATGCATGAAAGGACCTTTTTGTATTTATATGCATGCAACCCATAATAGGAAGAAGATTTGAGGGGTTTCCTGAAATTTTTACGAGTCAAGGAGGTAAAAACTAAAAGTAAAAAAAACTTGAGGGATAATGTAATTTATAATGTAGGCCACATTGTACCAATACATGACATAACATGGACACTCGGTAATTAATGAGTCAGAGCAATAATAAAAGTATGTCAGAATTGAAGAGTCCTAAACGCACAAAATAAATATTTTTTTGATTAGTCGTATTTTTGGTAGTAGTAAGAGCATAATAAAACAACTATTTGAGCCAGTTATTAACACGATATTAAAACAGCATTTTGTATGACATTTAATCACCATTCACACTGCCCTAAAAGATTCTAAACATTTAATTACATGTTATAGTAATATGACAAGGTTGTCCCCCTTTATTAGTATAGTTTAATCAATGTTATTAATTGTCTTGATGTACTTCAGTTCACCGATTTAAATAAAGATTAATTTTCATTTTAACATATTCCATCTTTTTAACAAAAATATAAGCTAGGACAAAAAAACATGAAGAGACGAGATGGACTAAACATTGACTAGCTAGTACAAAGCTCCCATATATATAGAGTCCCTAACTATGACTTTCAAAAATATTTTATAAGAAAAGTTGTTGTTCCTGAGTATAGTTGGTGATTGTATTTAGTTGGAACTAAGTTTAGAATTTCTAGAGCGTTTCTATTGGTAAGATACTACGTACATATGGTTATACTTTAACAATATACAATTATTTTTAATATATTTTAACATGAAAACTTAGGATTCGATTTTGATGTTCACTGTGGAGGAACTCATAAAGATTTTACTAATATTTTCAATATATTAAATTACATCTTGGTTGCAGGGGTTAAAATTTTCATAAAAGACCTTGTGAAAAATGTGAACATTCACAAATAGGATATATCATGCGATGAAAAACTTCAACGAGAAGTATTGAATGATTTGAAGTTTGATCATGACAATGTGATGAAGAAGGTAAATGAGGATATTCCTACTACCAAAAATACGATACATGACTTTTCAAAAAAAAAATACGATACATGATATTCGGTTGATCCATCACATGTGTTCATGATTTCTGTCCAAACCTTGGACTACACTACACCCACGTACGACCTAGTAAACATGGTTTACCTATAACACCAAAATGCTTTTTAATAAAACATTATACAAAAAATAAGCTTTACACATATATAGACTAGTTTAAACTTCAAATTGTACTGGAGTAACAAAATGCCTAATATACAATACATGACGATTTGTTATCTTACTAGTATTCATTTTCTATAAATTTGTTAGACATAGTTGAGTGTGCAATGTTTTTTTTTTTTTTTTACTTTCAAATGTCATATATATACTCGATCAATCCCGAGGATTTTAATTTTTTATTTGAAAAACATTTAAAAGATTTTTATGAAAACAAACCTTAAAAGACCATTGCATGTTATGAAATTTGTTATTATGAAATATTTAATTATTAGATATAAGGGGCATGGTTTGTTTTTGTGATGGACATGGGAACAACAACATGGTGTGAAAGATAAAAAGGCTTCAAAGAGTTCCTACAGCTTCCAATGTAGTATGGTAGCCACATCTTTAACCTATCAAACAACATAGAAAAATTTAAATCAAACTGTAAATACAACCGATTTTCCTATTTAAAATCTCAAAAGATTTATGTCATTTGGGTTTCTTTTTTTTTATTTATATGAAGAAATATGGTTGTGAATAAAAAGAGAGAAATAACTCATCACAATCAAAGGGCATATTACAAATTACATATGGAGTAAATATATATATGATGATATATAATAATGATGATGATGATGGATGGTCATGATGATGGTGGATTGGTTCATACAGAGCTAGTTTCGGAGAGGCCAAATTCAAGTCCCCAGAGCTCAAAAGCACCCTTAACAAAGTCATAGTAGCCTCCCTTCAAGGCAAGTGTTCCCTTCACAAGCCCTTCTCTCACAAATGGATATGTCAACAAGTTTGCTAGTGAAACATTCACAGCCTCCTGCATTAATTATAACATTATGATATTATAATCTCATATCAAATATATAGATACTTATATGAAGATATGAAGGAAATCACTGTAATTAACATAATTGATTGAAAATGTTACCCTTTCACATTTGCCACATTGGTCTTCAAAGCATTTATCTCCAAGTTCTGACAGAACCTTTGACTTGGCTGGTAAACAGATTTTGACCCAGTCCTCTATGAAATCACTGTCGTTGACATAAGTTATTAATTTTGAAAAATCTCATTTAGAAACAAAATCAATGTTTGATATAGATAAATTGAATATAATAAAAGATGTATTTACGTGGAGTTGTTTCCATCTAAGGGGAAAGACATAAGCCCCTTGATCCCACCACATGCACTGTGTCCTATCACCACAATGTTCTCCACCTACACTTATAAATTTCACAAAGTCAAATTACAAATGCTTTTCTAATATTATTCACCAAAACTAACACTTGTTAATTCTTAATAAGATGTACGTGGCCACTATATATTAAGTATTCAATCAATATTTCTTAAAAATGGTTAACCTTAAGGTGCAAGACAGCGTATTCAATGGCTGCTCCAACTCCACCGTAATGGACCTAGGAAAAAAAAGACAACGTACGAGTTCTTAAGACAAAAAGTCAGAAAGCAGTACTTGTGTTATCTGAATGGAACTTACTAACCTTGTCAAAAGGAGGAACCATGTTGGCAATGTTACGGACGACGAAGGCCTCTCCTGGTTGAAAGTTGAGAACGTGCGATGGACACACGCGCGAGTCTGAACAAGCAAACACCATGTACTGCATGCAAATTTTACATTTTAAAAAAAATGTTTGAGATGTAAATATGTATTGTCGAAAAAAAAGTAATTGTTTGTTAAAACCCATTGATTTTAAATTTTATTTACCTTAGGACTTTGACCCTTGGCAAGCTCACCGTACAAAGCAGGGTTGGTTCTGCAAATAAACATATTAATATGAACTAATTAAGTAATCTAATACCAGTGATCATAAGAATATATATAAAAAGATAACATAGAACACTAAATATTACTCGTATTTCTCCTTCTTGAAAGTGATGAAGCCTTGCTTAATGTGTTCGACGGGGTCGAAAGCTTTCTTGTCGGCCGGAGTAGCTGTCTGAAGCTCAGCCGTGATCTGCTCCACCTTAGCCGCTGCAGTCGGCTTTAGTCCTTCCTTCTCGCTGCCCATTTTTATACATATTTTTTTACGATTAATTATACTAATTAAGACTACATGCATATGATATATATATTGTAACAACCCCTTTTTTTATTTGCAGAATATTTTAAAACTAATCATGCATCGTCATTAATATATGCGAATGAGGAAGATATTGTTAGTTTACGTACATGAGAAGCTTCTTGAGAGCTTCGATGGCCTCTTCGTATGCTTCGCTTCCCATCTCTTCGCTCTGTAAGTTTTTTTGACCAATTAAGAAAATGTATAATATTGTCGATCGGGAAAGAGGTCAGGGTCTTGTCGTGTGTTGTTAAACTTGGAACTAAACTCAACCTATATATATTCAAGAACGAACGATAAAGTACTATGTTACATATATATATATATATATTGTATTCATATAATTTTTTTGTTTCTAGAGATTAAGAAAGATCGGTCGGTAATGTGGTTAAGAGCCAAATCGGTAGGTTGCATAAATAAATAAAGATGGCGACTTCAACGCCACTATGATCCACAAGGCTTTCGTATGACATAATGCATACATGCACACACGTCTCAGTTTCATAAATATTTTTATTTTAAAAGCTTTCTAGTAAATTCTTTTCTTCTTTTATCACGTGGATCTTATGTACGATCCAACTTCCAAATTTATATATATGAGCCGGATCTCGAGTACATATGTTGCCGTATCACGTTAAAGACCAAAACTCACTCACGGATAATATAATACTAGTAATAAAGTTAATAAAAAAGGAAATGTCAAACACACGTGATATATATATAGTTTCCAGGATTCATGGAAGTTTTCTATAAGGTAATTTAAACGTACCAAATTATAGGATTTTGAGTATGTGGTTCGACCGATAACAAGAAAAGAAAAAAAAAAAAAAAATTTAGCTTTTTGAAATTGGTTTGTATAAAATTTTGAAATATCATTCATTTTTCTTTCTTTCATTATAACGGTAAACACATAATCTAAGTAACAATATCTTAGACTCGTGTTGTATAATAAATATTTTCTACAGTTTTTCGACTAACTAATGAATTAGAAAAAATAACCAATCTATCTGTATAATTATAGCCCCTATAACGTAAGTGAAAATGTAGGTTAATTAAATGAGAGGGACGAAGGTAAAATGTATACCCAGTAAGGGGTGATGAGAGGTGCAGGAGCAGCAAAAACTGGCTCGTTACGGATAAGGGTCGGAACTGAACGGGAAGAGGAGGATGAGGAGGAGGACGAGGGGAGGCAAGCGACGGTGGGGGAAGAACGAAGAGAGAGTTTTTGAAGAGAAGACTGAGAAGGAGAAAGGGAAGTAAGGAAAAAGCCTGAGAGAGGAGCGGTCGACATTTGCTGGCGAAGAGAGGTTAGTGAGAGTAAGAATGTACTTATTATAGTAATAAGACTGTGTAGCTATACTTAAGTGAAATGCATTATGGGATTGGTGTGAAATTGAACATTTAAAAGAACCATGTCTCATGGCAATGGTGAGGTTGTGGGAACAAGGATAATGAAAACGATAGGTGAGGTGAATAGGAAACTTTCTACATTTCTTGTGGATGAGGAATATTATATCAAGATTTCAAGTTTTTACGTGCTCTTCTTCTTTCAAATTATTTTAATTTTTCAGAAAATAAAAGGTCCCAAAAGGTGTAGAGGATAAGGTCCCTTATCATCAAAACAAGGATCAGCCTCTTTCACTTACCCTCTCATCTTAAATTACCACCACCCACTTTAGATCCTAGGCCATTCTTTGTGGTGCTTATCAAAGAGCCCTACTTCTCTAAGCTCTCCATAGACCAGAAACTGCTGTTGTTGTATACCACAATCCATAAGATGCATACGTACCATGAGGTTAAGCAAAAAAAAACTGTACGAATTTACATCCACCTCAGACTCTGAAAAATCTTATTAGCAAGATGGAAGAGAAACCAAACAAAAACAAGAGAGAACAAGCCATNCCAAAAAAAAAAAAAAAAAAAAAAACTTTCTTTCTCTCATATCTTCCACAAATCATATAGGAAATAACTAGGGGAAAGGTAGATTTTCTATTTCTTTCCACATGTTGGAGAGCGAGATATATTGAGGAAAGACAGAGACGAAATGCTGCATAAGGACTGGTTTAGGACTTATATGTAAAGTGGGGGCGATGGCAAAACTATGTCGACATTTTCATGCAAATTAACACACACACACAACATAATGTCAACATTCTCTTGTCATATAATGTATGGAACTCGCTTTTATTTATTCATTAGGAGTATACCTTGAGGAATGGATAGAGACACGTACAGGAGTTGGTGCAATATTTAACTTATGGCAATATTCAAAAAACACTTCCTACTTTGGGCATAATCTTATTGGACAGACCGAGAATGCAATACACCGAGCAGCTTTTGCCAACCTGAACCTTTCACTCTCTGTCAGCACTCTTTCTATCACTTTTATGATATTTGCATCCTACAAAACCCAATCAGGCAGAGATATAATGCGGAATATTCAAGTTTTTCCTGTTGTATCGAGAAGAGAGAAGTTGATAGAAATAGTAACCTTTCTTGGTTGTTGAATAGTAGGCCTGACGTTAGCAACATCCCCAACAACTATTATATTGTTAGTATTTCCTCGATCATCCCTTTCCGTTGGTGAAGTTGTTGAATGCCTCCAGTCACCGTTTATTATGTACTTGTAGTAGTATCTGCCACATTGTCAACCATATTTTATAAATGAACTTTTCATAAGTTTCTAAAGTAAAACACCTTTGCATTTCTTTAGCAGTCCACCCAAAAATCACCCAACATGCAGGGCAAATTAGGGAACTCTTTTGCTACAGAATCTTGAACATAATAACAATTGGAAAAAGGTTTATAAAAAGCAAGACTTACTTTCCCTGTGAAAGCCTAACTTCAGCTTCAAAACGTGGACCACCCTTGTGTGTTGCTTTTATCGGTTCTTTCCAATTGCCAGTGAAATCCCCAACCAGCAATACATCCTCCCCCTGTATTACAGCAAACCAAGGTGCAAATTAAAACTCATAGGGCAGCAGCGTTGCTCAAGCCCACAAATCACAAGTTTCTGAAATAATTGCACTAATGTAATAAAAGCATGTAAATCATTAGTCACCTCATGTCCATTCCACACAAAGGTTACAGAGTGTGTTGGAGGTTCATCATGTTTGTCATCGTCCACCATTGCAATTAGATCCCATGTTGCCCATGCAATTGCAGGTCTGTGAATATATAAATATTAACTTAAATACTCTTTCTACCAAAACAGAAGAAGTTATCCATTTCATGTAAGCTCTGCAGGTAAATGATCAAGAAAAAGATGAGATGAATGAAACCTGTCAGGTCTGCAAGCGTGCAATCCTGTAACGAAACTATAAGCAGCATGAAGAGAGGTATCAGTCATCCAGTGGAGATAAGCAATCACACAAGCAGACGACCGGTCAAATCCAGTGGTACACGTTACAAACACACGATGGTTCTTTTTAAGTAACCGTAGTAAGAGCCCAACACAAAGTGGTAATTTCTTCCTCAGATCAAAGGAATCTGCATCCCTGGAACCAAAATATCAAGACTTTATATTCTTTTCCAAACCTAAAGAGCGCTAAGGAAAGTAAACACATGAGGTTCTTGATCCTCAAGGATCTACGAACTTGCGTACCTTATAGGATAGTTGATCATCAAGATTTCAGATTTCTGGCATGCATCGTTGATTTTCTGTGAATTGATTCCCCAGTTTTGTGCTTCAGTTCCACCTTGGAAATTTAGAATAGCAGTAATTCCCTGAAGCAGACAAGTTTGACCAATCATACCAAAATTTTCAATGCTATCATCGTATACCATAGAAAAATAAATTCTAAACTAAGGGCATTATCAAGCACTCACCACGTTAGACAAATTTTCTACATCATCTTCTGTTTGTATACATGAGCCAACATATATCTGCTCCGTAATCTGCAAATAGCCAACAGAGAAGAATGGTGTTGAGTTTGAACAGAAAGAAAAAAGAATATAAACTAGGCTACCCAGGAAAATTAGACCAGTTTTTCAGACCTTACTGTAGCGCATTCCAAGAGCATGGTTATAGTGCAGCTCTCCTTTCGATCGGTCAAGGGCTTTAATGTATTCCTCTAAAGGGAAATTCCCATAACCCCATTCCCCGTCTCCAGGCTCATCTTCTGAAAAGACACAGACCAGTGGACTGATAGGTGGAGAGAGAATGTTCTTCTGTGTCACTGTTTGAAAGGCATTGCTCTGTCTGGTCAAAAGTTTCCATCCCAGGGAAGTAAAGAATTTTGAGGAAAACGCAGCATAGCCAGGGCTCCCACTGCCTTCAGATGCTCTCAGATTCGATGATAAGAGATCCTTGTTCCAAGTAACAAAGGACACACGTCCTCTGTTATAGAGCATATCAAGGTCGCTCAAGTGAAGCAGATACTGAATAGGAAACGGGGAGAAGGGTCTTTCAAGAACCAGGCTAAAGGATCCTGTTCTCTCTACTAGCATCGTCCTGAATAAACCAAAAACTGGAAGAAATAAAAAGAAAAATTCATAAACATAACAAAAAAGTCAGTATTCAACTCACAGCACCGCACAAAATTGCTAAAAACATGCAAGTATTTCTATGGCTATGACTGTTTGAGGTTAAAATCATATAACCCAATAGGTATAAACACGAGCTTTTCAGATTTAAATGTCACAAGTTAGCAAATCATAAGTAAATCACCCAGGCATGTAAAAAGGAGTGCCACCAACAGTTACCATAGATAGGCAGAGATAATGTCGCAGTAGAGACTAGGCAGATACATAATCTTTCCAGGTAAATTAGTCAGTAGTCATGTTTAGAAATCATAAAATTCTTACTGGGTATCACCATAATCCTTGATTTCGACAAGGCTACCACCAGAAGAATCACTGGCCTTCTTGAGTGTATCCCCTACCATAATGATCCTGGCCTTCTCCGCATTACTCTACAAACAAACAAATTCACAGTTCAAACCAATGGACGCCTCGAAACTACTTAGATTGGCTTTCGCATGCTAGATGAGTGAGAATCGAATACCCCTTTTTTGATGGCGTGGACGAAGATCTTGCCATCTGCTGATAAAGCGAAGCGAATCCCGAGAGGCTTCTCGAGCGTGACCATATACTCATTCAAATTCATCTTAAACGTCGATGAAGAAGACATCGCAAAAACCCTAAAAACGAGCCTACGTCTAATGAATCCGACCTTTGGCTTCGAATTGATGTACGAAACTCTTCTTCCGTCGAATGCACGGCCGTTCCCACTCCTGGTACCGGATCCGATCATAGTCGAGGGAGAAGACCGTTCGAGAGCTCCGAAACCAGAGACTTGATTGAGAAACGCCATAATTGATTTGAATTGGAGAGTGTGAAGTTGGAAGAGTGAGCAGAAGAAAACGAGGAAGAAGAGGGGGTAAGAAATAAGTGGTCCACGTGTCTTCACGTGGGTCCCGCTTTCGACTAGAAGTATCTGCTTTCCTTTTACTCGAAAGGTGACCTTTTATTGCGAATAAATATCTAAATCAAGTCAACGAATTGAATTGGACTTCAAAATCACCAAACAAAGTTACATGGAAATGATAAGAATACAGTAATAGAAGAAGGATCTATATGTAAAATTAGAAAATTCTAATCACTAATCATAACGTAATGTTCGCATCCCGGTGAAAACTCCGATGAGATCTTGCTTGTAAGGCAGATAAGACTTTCTTCTCTTATCTCCTCCTCCGACGTTACAGGAGGGCGTTTTATTATTGTTCCCTTTCACGGGCAAGGTGGTCTTGCTTCCGTCGCTGTGGCTTCTCCTCATGATAAGCTCCTTCAAAAAGCAAGGTTTCGACGAACCGGCACCGTTGCTACGGCTTCTCGTCAAAAAGTTCCTTAAACGGCACCGTTTACTGACCTTTGTGTGTCCAGGAGATCTGAGCGGAGTCCATAGACAGTTTACGGGTAGACTCTCATGAAACTCTACAGATTCCGACCATAGAGGTGAAGCTGGAGTACTTCTCCACCCATTGTCGGCCGCCACGTCATCTTCTTTCTTGTGATGATGCAGTAAAACGGCGTCGTTTGTGAAGCTCGGGAAGCTGACGAATGTCTCCTCGTGTAACGGCGACGTTTCGAACTGGAAGTCATCAATGTCTTGGTCAGCTTTAAATAAGGAACGTTGTGGATCCGTGATATTATGGATTTGTTCTTCACGAGAAACTTTGAGGGCGGCGGCGGCGAGTTCACCGGAGACGTAGAAACTGAAGCTTGGGCTATACGACACCGTAGAGGAATAATCCTGCATTTTCTTTTGTCTTGATTAAACAAAGGGACTGGTTTGTCTCTGTAACATGTTGTTGTGTATATATATTCTATGTAACTTATATGTTGCATGTGAGTGGGTTTGGTTATAACTTGATCGTCAAGAGTAGGCAGAAAAACGTGGTCGTCTTTTTTATACGTCAATGCTCACGACTAATTAACGTCGACCCGAAATTCTGATTTCTGATTTTTTTTATTAACGAAGCAACTTAATCGTTAATTTAGACGTTTAGTCCGATTTGACAGAATCATTTCACGATTCTCTCTCATTCTTTAAACCAACTTATATATAATTAATTATGCCAGATGTATTGATTCATATACAATCATTCCGCTGTATTTGCTACTAACAAGTTTTTAAAATTACTGACTAGTCACAAATAACAACAACCAATATATAATTATATTTCTTATTAGGAGTCCAATGATTGTTATTAATTCTCTACAATGGAATCAAATACATTTAACGTCTATCCAATTTTAAAATGACTTTACGCGCCCAACTATAACAACTTCGCAATATACATACATATTCCTTTGTGGACCGTCGGCACTAAAATCTATATGGTAGAGCCAAAAAATCTTCATTTGATTAAACTTTGGGATAAAAACAAAGCAGGCATAATTAAACTAATTTAACCACATGCTAATATCCAATTTTCAATCGGCGAATAGTAGCAATATTTTGAAGTCTATCTTGGCATGTTCTGCAATATAATTAAATACAATGCTGTTAGATTTATAATCAAGTTATGTTTTTTAATAATAATGATTCAACAGATTGCATTTTTATTAAGAAAACTATAGATTGTTTTGGAAATCAGCAAAAAAACAGAGAAAGACGCCCTAGCCGCAAGAGAAGGAGGAAAAAGTTGAAGTTTCAGATCTGGCTCGGACCGGTGACCGGAGGCTTCTCTAGCTCCGGTACCGGTCCCCCCTCGCTTTCCTTGTTGTTGTAGTTCAATTTCGTGACCTTCCTCTCTGCGTTGGGGTGTGGTGGTTTAGGCATGGAGGTTTGAGTTTGAGGTCGTTTTAGAAGAAGAGATGTGCCGGTCTTGATGAGATTACGGAGTGGCTACGGCTACATACGCCGGTTAGTTTCGGTGGTCGAATCTGTCTCCCCTTTGGTTTGGCCTCTTCTCGGGTTCTTCTCCCTCGCCTCTGTTCTCTTCACTCGTTGCTTCTACGCGTCCATCTTGTTCTGGTGGTCTTGGGGGTTTCGGTGGCTTGTCCTAAGGCAGGGCCTTTGCTGTTCCTGTCCTCGTCGCTCTTTGGAAGAGAGTTCTGGGGTATCTCCCTCTCCCTCCCTGTATTTTTTCTTCTTGGTTTGTGTGTGTAAGTTTTGAGGTTTGGTTTCTTCACTGTTATGCGTGGTGTTTGCTTTGTGAATCTTGGTTCTGCTCTTCCGATTCGATCTATTACCAGCCATCTCGATGTTTGGTTTATACGGTTTGAGTTTGTCTCGCTCCCTGTTTCTACTCAAAGACTTGATCGAAGTCTATCTTCTTCAAAGCTTCTACAGAGGCGTTCCATTGTCGTGACTTGTTGCTCATGATGCCGCCGTTTTCGGAAGTTGTCTTCGGCTCTTGTCCTTAGGTCTTTCTCTCCGAAGTAGTAGTTATGGGTTTATGTTGAAAGGTATACTTAATCTCTATGGGAGGTTTCAGTTTCTTCTTTTGGTCTTGTGATTCCTGGCTTCTTCCTCGTTTATGAAGTGGTGGTTTTGATCCTCTTCTTCCTCCTGACTAAGTGGTTGTAGTATTTGTGTTGGTTTGGGTTTTGTACCCTTTTACTTTGTAGTTGTTTTCTCGTTGTTTTCCCTTATTGTCTCCCTCTTTTGGGCATCCGATGATCTATTCCCTTTTGATCTTTGGAGTTAGTATTGTCTCCCTCTTTTGGGCATCTGAGGATCTATTCCTTCTTGATCCTTGGAGTTGTATGTTTCAAAGGTTTAATAAAAAAGTTTAGATGGAAAAAAAAAAAAAAAAAGATTGCATTTTTATTTATAGGACCAAAAGAATTCCCTAGAGATTGTTTCCCATGTTACTTTTCTCAAGCACATGTAGAGCAAAGAGCTGGCAGCTAAATTATTGTTTAAGTTGGTTTTGTTAAACTCGTGTTTGAATAGTATTATTATGGTTTCTAAACTATTGTTTTCCGTTATTTGTCGTTGCAATTATTAGTGATCATTAGCCCATTGGACCATTCAACTTTTTGTAATATATATATGGGGCTCCCAAAAGAATACTGCTAATTGTAGCCTTGATAAGCCCAAACTTGATTTACGCAGAAGAAATGGGCTAATTATTATCTCACCACTAATAATTGATGGAAATGAAACTGGTAGTGCGTGACTAATCATGACTTTGTTTAGATTTGGAAATGATTCGTGATCCAACTCTATGTCAACTTGAGTCATACCGTAAATTTTGACTATAAGAAAACAAACCTTTTCTATTGTAGGCTCGTTTCTAACATTCTGATTATATATTTAATTCTATCAACATATTATTATATGCTATATAACTAGCTAACCCAGTTCATGTATACTGATGTGGGATTAAAAGAATAACCGTTCGTGAAAGATTCGTATAACTATATATATATGAATATACTTATATACAAATCCAACAAGTATGAACCACGCTAATCTGACAAAAAAAAGTCGACTAGTAGCACCATATAATTATCATAATTAGTATTGCTGCCGTAGTTCATATTTTGCAAATGTGGTCCACGACACCTTAATACAGATCACGCATGGTGTTGACTTTTTGTTTTGTTTTGTCAACCAGAAAGGAGTAGGACACAAACGCAGATCTGGACTCTTGTCTTGTTAGTACTAGATCTCATGTCGATGACAAAACCTTATACATATAAGAGTTGGGTTGATTTCATAAAAGCTGGATGATGTTTGCTTTTGGTTATCTTTGTTTTTTGAAAGTGAACTGACACGTGGCATAGTTTAGAGAGAAAGAAGACCGTTGGGTGCGTGTCACTGACTGACAGAGTGACAGTTGGACGGTGAAAATATTAATTAGCTTTGTATAAATTCATTGGATTCAAAAGAGCATCTCAGTTTCTGACGTGGCGGTCTTCTTGGAACCCGACGCACGTGATTCTCCCCTGCATCGCACGTGCATGGCTCCATTCAATTCAAGTGCTTGCTTTTTAAAAAAGCCAAAGAGAAGATATGAAGGCGTCAACGACGCTGCTTAATTATTTTAATAAGCCACGACTGATAAAAACATATACTAATAATTAATATATACCCTAGACTTTAACATTAGTCTACGTTAAGTTTTAAGTAATTAATAAAATTCATTTTAAACTTACAAAATTCGAAACTAATGACTATCCCACTCTCAAAGGTCTCACTTTTCTTTTTCCATATTGGAAGGAAGCAATGCATTAAAGGTAAATCTCTAAACAAATACTACGTTAACCATGGATTTGATTAGAAATTGTAAATTGCTCTAATGGGGGTATAATATTTTTAGATCGTTTCTCACGAAAATATATACTAGTATAATCAAGATTAAAAAATAGGAATGCACATGAGGGGCCGAGTTCCCATAATATGATTCTCTCTGTCTTTGGGGACTCATCATCATCAAACACAATGCTCTGATCTTTCCTCTATATCCGTTCCTTATTTATACCTTTCCCCGAACCGGTTCCACCTACTCTCTTAACCGGGAGACTCGATATTAACACACTTCCTTATATCATGTACATAATTAACCCATTTTGTTAAAATAAATTATGGGGAACCATGTACAGATCAAGTTGTTTGCAGCTTTTTTGGTATGAAGTACATTTTTATTTTTATTAATTTTTATACCGTTCGCGAGTCTGAATATTACATATTTCAGCCTAGTATTCAAATCGAATTTTGTTTATTTTATTCTAGTCAAATGTGGCTGAGACTTTGAGCGTTGCTGGCATTAGCTAAAGTGCTAAACCCTTATATATTCGAAATTAAAAAAATTATATATATTTGAATGTCTGATATTTAATAAAATGCAAAGATCTTAAGTCTTAACTGAATCATAATCATAGTCTTAAGATCTTATATATTCGGAAGATTTTTTTTCTTGCCGTGGAAGAATTCGGAACAACATGTTTCTTGCCGAGTAAAGATTTAGAATTTTGGTTGTGTAAAAATGGCTCTTGTGACGTTCATGAAGAGCTATTCCTTATTCTGATGAACGAGATTATATCATGAAGAGAAACTCGTAAGTTGTTGATTTTGTCAACCACTTTTGCTTCAAGATTATATCACTGGGAAACTCGTAGTAGTATCTAGATATCCTTATGGTTAGGATTGTGATGCTAGGGTATTCAGTTTTGTTCTTTTGATTTTTGGTTGTATTTTTTGATAACTTTGGTTATTCAATAATATTGATTCAGACGAAAAACTGAATCATAATCCAAAATAATATTAATTTGCACATCATGCATGCCTATATATTCACTTTCCTTTCCTCACTTTATTTTCCTCTAACTTGAATTACATGCATCATATATAGATCAAATTAAGTTTAGATATTACTAGACTAATTAATGAATTCAAGGCTACCACATATTTTAGCCAACTTCATAAGAAACTGATCAACTTCAATTTACCCTGAAATTATAACATAACTAGTGACACATAAATACAAGTATACCGGTTTTTTAACATATTTATGATAAAAAAAGAAGTAGTTATTCGGAGGATTTATCTACTACAGATACAGTAGTGTACAATATATGGATTAAAGTATTCATGCAAGACACTTTGCGTACATATGATCGAGTTTGTTAACAAATTACTAATTAATTATGAGTCATTAGGGAAGGAGAGAGAAAGAGAGAGAGAGAGTGTGAGATGATTTAAAAATGAATAAAGATAAAAGAGAAGCTCTGATCGAAGATATAATATAACGTGTGTATTTATAGATCAGATCACATCTTCTTTCTTCTTCCTTTTTTTTCCTCTTTCTCTTTTCAAACTCATACAACAAACAACAGCAATAACATAAGTGAGTTTTGTTGTTGTTTCATGTCCTTTTTTTGTCTGGGGAGAAAGCTGTTACGTTGTTGATGTCTTGATGTAGAGGTAGGTGTTAAACAAAGTCGGAGGCTTCTAATTACTCGAATTAAAAGAACCAAATTAAGGTATGTCGAACCATTTGATCATTCTCCCCTTTTTTCACATTAGTGACATTCTTCTTTCTAGTATACTATTAGTTCATGCACTAAGGAATGTTTTTTCGGTTCATTTCATTTTATACAAGCTTTAGACTCTATACTGTGCGTTATTTAAAATCTATTATCAAGACATTTTAAGTGGAAAAAATGTCTAAAATTATTGTAATAAAAGGTAGCAGTTTTGTATAAAAACTTGTGTGTATATGTACCATATGTAGGTGTAATAGCTATGCATGAACGTGCCAGTGTCCCACAAATAAATCAAAAGGGATGACAAACCCACACTGAATAGTTGTTCAATGTGACAAGTTTGTCGGTATATATATACTACCTAAATTTGATTTTTGCATAAAATTCTCCTTTCACATATATAATGTAAGAAATAGTAAACCCATTCCTTAACATACTATATATACAATTACAAACTGAGTTTAAGTTGCATATATGTTAGTCTTATTTGCTTCACAATGTCCATCAAATTTTGAAATCTGGCTCGGCTGTTCTTTTACTTTTTCTCTGACTGGGCTTTAATGTTGTACTTTTTTTACCTTATACAAGTGAAAAAGGAACAGTGTACTCCAGTTAACAGATCGATATTAAATCGTTTTGTAACTTCAGAAAACACTCTGTCTTTCAAAAGCAAATGATTCCTGATTAATAGTGACACATATATAATTACAAATCAACATCTAATTTTTTAAAAATCCTAGGTACTAGATCCTACTAACTAGAGTATTATTATTATAGACGACGCCCATTTTTTTTGTCACATTGAAAACAAATAGTGTAATAGTTTATTGTGAAACAAATAGTTTTGGAATGGGCCACGTAATTGGGCCATGGGAAGACCCGGCAACCCCATGTGAAACAAAGATCTCTCGCACCATCGTCCACGTTATCTCACGGTTTTAATTTATTACAAAAGCGTAGGTGTTAATTATATTGAAACCTATAGGGAGTGAGTCGTTTATAATACAAAATACTCTAAAAGATTCTTACCACAAAGAGCCCAAAATAAAAGTAAAGAGAGAAAATTTAATTTACTAGTCGGATCAACAACAAACAGGGTTTTGAGATCTCTCCCACGCGCTCATTCAACTCCCCAACATAACCAGACCAAACCGGATCTTGATTACTTTGATAACCAATTACAATGGTTTCTGGTTGGGAGGAAGTAAAGACGCGCGTGAGGGAGAGATACACACCTGAAACTGTCTGGTCAATAAGTGCATGGGATAAATCTTTGTTGCTGTTTCCTATACACTCACACACACTTTGATATATGGACAAAATATCTGTATTTTTATGATTTGCATATTTCCCTTTTTATGCTATGGTATGGTATATATAAATGATGCTTTATCATAAATCTGTAACCCATTTTTTTGTATATTTTTTTATTTATGGCAGGATTATATTCTTTTTTATATAACAAAAATGGAAGAGGAAAAGCAAAGTAAGGAGCATCGAGTTTCACGTAGAGTAGATCAGAGTGGGTCCCAAGACCAAGAGCCATGCTCCGGTAAGAAGAGATGCCGGTCTTGGGCTGCGGCGGCCATCGCCGACTGTGTTGCTCTCTGTTGCTGTCCCTGCGCCGTCCTGAATCTCTTCACTCTTGCATTCGTTAAAGTCCCGTGGATGATTGGCCGGAAATGTGTAGGCCGTGGTGGTCGGAGCAAGAAGCGGAGGAAAAAGATTAGCCGCGATGACGATTGTTTTCAGCACCACCGGAGGTCGTTGGAGACAGTGAGAGGTGGCTGTTGCGGCGGAGGAGAGTTCGATGACCACCGGTTTGTGGTGGAGAGAGATGGGAGTTTAACGAAAGAGGAGGAAGACAAAACGGCGTCGGATGAGACGAGGATAAGTGCGAGAGTAGAAGCGGAGAGAGTTTGGTTGGAATTGTATCAGATTGGTCATCTTGGCTTTGGTCGAGTCTCCTTCACTGGGATTCATTAGTTAGTTTATGAGAACAAAACTCTTTATTAGTTAATTTAATTACTTAGGCGTATAATAATTTCCAAACAAACCAAATTATATATACTCCATGAATGTTTTGTGAAATTCTCTAGTTTAGCAAATAATATTTCCACAATTACTACTTGTAACTCATGAGCTATATACAATCATTGAAACTGTGTTACTAATCAGAACATTGCATCTAAATCTAATAATAAGTTACACATTTGTCTGGTCATTAATGGGCTATAAATTGGGCCCATATGGAAAGGGCTGGCGCATGATTAGCGAGAAGGGTGGCAATTAAAGAAAACGCTTTTTATAAAGTGGAGTGGTGATCTGTTTGTGGAATTGATGAGAGTCGGACTTGTTCATTCTATTTGATCGAATTCGAAATGGGGAGCGAACCGACGCGAGTGATGGTGGCTGTGAACGATTCGACGATCAAAGGGTATCCTCACCCTTCCATCAGTTGCAAAAGTGCTTTTGAATGGACTCTCGAGAAGATCGTCCGCTCCAACACTTGCGATTTCAAGATTCTCTTGCTCCATGTCCAAGTCGTCGACGAAGACGGTTCTTCTCCCACTTTCTTAATTTATAATCATCGTTGATTTGACTCTGTATTACTACCATCTCTCTTTAGAGCAATCTCTCGAATTCAGTATTCCAATTGTTTGAAATTTTCTTCGATTTTGTTTTGATAATTTGTTTGGGAAGCAGGGTTTGAAGAAGTAGACAGCATATATGCTTCTCCGGAGGATTTCAAAGAAATGAAAGGGTCTAACAAGACCAAAGGTCTTCTTCACCTTCTCCAGTTTTTCGTTCAAAGATGTCATGACATTGGGGTAATTAACACTCTCATCAAGCCTCATAACAGCTGGTCTAATTTTTTCTGATGTATATACTAAGTGTTTCATCTTTTGTCTAGGTTGGTTGTGAGGCCTGGATTAAGAGAGGTGATCCTAAGGAAGTTATATGCCAAGAAGTTATTCGCCTCCGGCCAGATTTTCTTGTTTTGGGTAGCCGTGGTCTCGGCCGCTTCCAAAAGTAAGTATTCACCACTCCTACTTGACATCTTGCTAGTTATTATTAGGCTGTTCCATCCGATCAAAGTTTTATTGCGATAAAGGATAAATCTGTTGCAAAGGATTTTCGCTTGGACATAAGTTTTGTATATAAGTAGACTAGTTGATTAGTTAAAGGCTGTACAGGATCAGCACCCAAGAAGGGAACTGTCATTTTATTTATGTATTGTTGGACTAGCATTGAGCAAGGCAAGGCTTAAAATCATATATAGACTCCAAGTTACTACTATTACGAGTGTTTTGTTAAGATATGTGTGAGTCTTATGGATTTGTTTCCTTTTCACTCTCTTGCATTGCAGGGTCTTTGTTGGGACTGTGAGTGCCTACTGTGTGAAACATGCGGAGTGTCCAGTCATGACTATTAAGCGCAATGCTGATGAAACTCCCAGTGATGCAGCTGATGACTAAACAAGCAACTTATACACCTTTTCCAAGATGGTATACTGTTCTTTGATCTATGCAGAGTGCTTTTGTGTGTACAGATTGAAAGATCATACCCACTTTCTATATATTTGTTCATGTGTGTGGTCCTTTCATTTATTGACTTTTTTACTACATTCACCTGTTTGTAATCCAAATCTATAATCCTTCTTTGAAATTATATATGTTCAGTTTTTGGAGTAAGATCATCTTTTGTTTCGTTCTCGAGTTTGCCTTCAACATTAAAATAATTTAAGTTTCTGTGTTATGTATCTATAAGGTTTGAGCTAAGCTAGAGTATACACTTCCAAACTTGCCAAACTGAAGCAAAAAGAGTAGTTACTAATAATTTTTTAACCAAGGGTAACTTGCACACCACCTCAACAATGTTACATGCACGGTATATTTATGTAAATAAAACAACATTTCAGCAGTTTTTATCAAAAAGTGAAAAAAAAAAAGAGGAGAAGAAAACATGAACGTACCATACAAAAACCCCACCTCGAGCATATATATATATATATATATATATATAATGTAAGATTGTCGACGGACGATAAAGCAAATTTGATCACATTGTGGTTTGGTCACCATTGAGTAACTGGAGTGGCCAAAGGTCTTCAACGTTCCAGTAACTCTCGTTTGGCTGTTCCATCACATGAAACGACGTCGGAGGAGAGAAGCTCTCAGCCATATCGAAGGCTCTGCTAGAGCTACCTTGGTCCATCGTCGTCATCTCAGAGCTTTGTGAATTGCCCGAACAATGATTAATATTGTCAGAGGAGGGTGCCACTTTCATGTGTCTCTGAATCTTTGTCCTCCAAAAATTCTTTATCTCGTTGTCCGTTCTTCCAGGAAGATGTTTCGCAATCTTCGACCACCTATATATACATATTATATATACACACATAAGTATTAAATTATTAATTAGTTAATTAACTAACATCATAGGTTACATATACGTCTATNTATATATATATATATATATATATATATATATAGCAAAGGCACGTTGATTAGTAATGAAACTAATTAAATAAGACCTGTTTCCAAGCTTAGCATGAAGTTGAATGATCAAAAGCTGTTCTTCGGCCGTTATGTTCCCTCGCCTCACATCTGGCCGGAGATAGTTTAGCCACCGGAGCCGACAACTTTTTCCCGTACGTTTTAGACCTTTATTAATTATATGGGATCAAAATCATAAAAATATCAAAACCATGCATACCAAATAAAACACCATATACATATATGGGTGTGAAAGTTTAATATAGATTTTTTTGGTCTTATAATTAACTAATAGATATTGTAAGAAAGACAAAGATTTATAACCAACAAAAGATATTATTAGTTCGTATACATATATTCATAGATACCGGAGGCTTTGGCGACGGAGTTCCAAAGACCTTCACCATGATTAAGGATGTAGTTAAAGAGGATCAAGTCTTCTTCCATAGTCCATGGCCCTTTCCTCACTGTTCCTTCTTCTTCTTTTTGCGATGTTAATCTTGCTTTCCCTCTCCCTGTCTTCTTCGTCGTCTCCATCTTTTTTTATTTCTTTTGTATATATCTAACTTATATATGGATATGTCTCTGTATGTGTATTTATAATGTGTATACTAAATTAAGAGAGGAGGATAGAGTGATAGTAGTGGCGGGAAGATGATCAACAAACTGTTCTCATTTATAGCGTTTGTGACTTGTGAGTTGTGACTATATATGGTCCATTCGGTAACATGACTAAGTTGTACGTAGTAATTAATTATGCGAGAAAATTAATTATATGCATGTCTAAAATTCTATGAATATGTCTAATATATTTGATTACAAAGCTTTCTAAAAATATATTAATAATTAAATTAATGAAATCTAGGCGTGATTAGTTCACGTCCACACAAATCGTAAACAGTACAACATTAAATCAAAACAAAGCTTGACACTTGACAGAAACATTACATTGAGCTTTGTTTATAGCGACTCATTCCTAACTATCCTTTTCTATTATGTGTTAAGCCAATTTTTTTATATTAGCATTCAAATTTTATAAGGTTTCTTTTGTTCCAAACTTAATTTCATATTTTGCTACGTTACCTTATCTTACCATGTTTAAAGTCTAAAATTACACTTACGTCAATGTGATTTTTATGTTGTTTGTACCATTTACATTTAACATCTCGCTTTTACTAAGTTAATTAAATAAGTGTAGAGAAATAAAATAAAATGTATGTTGTAAACTTGGATTAGCATTTGCTTTGGACAATAAATTGGGAAGGTTTGGCGTATTTCATATGCCAAATTTAGTAAGTGAAGTTTTGTGGCTGAAAATTTAAAGGATGTGTCAGCTCACCATTCAACTAAATTATTGCGTTTGAATTTATATATATATATATATATATTTAGATTATTTTTTTTATATAATAATTTTGTGATATTATCAAACAATTTGTATGTGTTTTTCTAGGAAAATATTGAATACACAGTAAGACTGTACAGAAACTTTTATTTATAATTAAATAGTGGCATTTGATAAATAAATTAAGAACTATAGAAAGAAGTTTTTTTTTTTTTTTTTCCATGTTCGCACATGATTTTACAGTATTAACAATTCTTGTTTAGTTCATTGTTAATTACCTATCGATGGTAAAAGGTTTAGCTGCTAATAAACAATAATTAAATTTGATAGTGGGAAATAAACCATATGTGAACATGTAGTGAGCTTTGATAATAGATTTAGGAGTTCATGATTCGTTTAGTTATAAAAGGAAAATTGAATTGTAACCACAAAAAACAAGAGTCTATTTGGAGACTAATGGGCTGTCATCAACTGTATTATCATCAAAGTACACAAGACATACACTTTCCTCTAAGCCATAGACTCACCAAACTTCTTTTTTTCTCCAAGTCTTTAAACATGGACTACAAAATCAATATATGACTTTTGAACGAAATTAATAACTCTGGGCCACGGTTTTCAGATACAAGGGCCACAAGTCACCAAGGTGATACTTTCACATTAACAGTTGTAAAAAAGTGAGGATTACAAACCAATAAAACAATCATTGGGTTGGTCTGGTCGAAAGAAATTAGTGATGGCTTAGGGTGGGCAAAATATCCGCACCCGAAAACCCGAACCGAACCCGCCCGAAATTAC
>OVAF01000249.1:0-52723 GCA_900406245.1 Odontarrhena argentea | reverse complement strand
TCCTTCCTCTTCTCTACTGTTGCTCTCTTTCTCTCTCTATTCGAATTTCAAATTTTTCCTTTTTGGAATTTAGTATTTAATCATCTATAAAGTGTAAATAGTTTGTGTAGTTATTGCGACTTAAGTTACAATTTTATTCCGTTACAAACTATAATTAAAACATATTATATCTTAAGTTACTTTTTGAATTTAAAAGTATTCATTGAAATAAGTATTTAACAACACGATAAATTAAGATGAAAAAACTTTACGTAGAAAATCGCATTCCATTTGAGAAAAACATGAAAAGATTCAATTACCACTATTTTAAAATAATTATTTTATCAATTATATGATGGCTCGATAACTACTCTCGTATATCACATATTTAAACTAATTTTACTTTTTTGTAATTGCAAGTATACGCATATAAATAAATAATATTGAAAGAAAATTTTCACGTACTCGAAAATTTATAATAATATTTTCATTAGACTAAAATATGAGAAGAAATAAATTTTCATCCAAAACAACATTAGAAAAACAAATACCATTCAGTTACCAATATTTGTCAATGCAGCGAAAACATATGCTAATAATCGATCTATGATTCTCTTAGCTAACAACAAAAATGCTATAATATATATTGTAGTATTAGATAGGTTTGAGTTCCTAATTACAGGGCCGGACTTGAGGGTAGGCAGGGTAAGCAACCGCTTAGGGCCCCCAAGCCAATTCTTTTTTACAAGAATTAAATTTATAAGCTTAACCATGATTCTTTTAGAGTTTTTTTAAAAAAATCTCTAATCAAAATCAGAATTATATTTCGAAATAACTTTGTGTAGTTGATACTTTCTTTATATATAAACTACTTGCATTACCTATGAGTTGAAATTAACATAAAAGAACACACATGTTGGTTTCGCTTCGGTCACCATATATGGTTGGACCGGCCCTGCCTAATTATTATATATAAATGTTCTTTTCATACTACTATTCAACGTTTTTAACTCTATTGAAGTTTTTTGATCTATCAATTTCAAGATTTAGAATTTTAGAAGAAAAAAATGGTCATCTCTTTGATTTTTCTAGAAAAGCATATAATATTGACCACCGAATAGAAAATTTGTTATCGTAATTTCTTAGTTTCGTGTATTCGATAGATTGAAACGAGAATTCAAGTAGATAAAACAATTCATAAATTATAGATAAAATATCTTTTGATTAATCGATTATATTTTGAAAGAATTCTAATTTCGTCATTATATTTTTTATATTTTTATATTAAAGGGGTCCATTCTATTAAGTATGATATTTTCGTTGAATGGATAAATATGTTAAGTTTTGATTTTTCTTTTTATATAAACAATTTAATAACCAGCTCATAAAAAAAAAAATATAATGTCATTTAAATTTTTAACAAAAAGATCGTTTGTAATTAACTAAAAGAAAAGTCTAACAAAATACTTAAGAATGCAATCATTGTAATATATATACAACTAATCTATTGTATCATTGTTTTTAGCTAATTATGTTATTTAATGTAGAAATATTTTATCATTTTAATGAATTATCTATTAAAGTAAAATAACTGGATAGGATTTGTAATTTTGACAAATAAAAGGTTCATGTTTATCATCAATAGCTAAATGAGAACGTAATATGTTTTTTTATAAGATAAATACAGAGAGATAGATTGTAGAACAACCCAACCTTTTTTTTTATAATTACTCTAATATATATATATATATTTTAAAAAATTACTATATTATAGAATTGAAAATAGAGAAATGATATGAACCAAAGAGATGCTCTCAGCTCATTACCTTTAAGAAGTAATTCGTCTCAGCGAGCAATTCTTAGAATAGGGGCCACAGTAAGAGGTATGAAACAAAATCACACTAAATAAGTTTATTTACATTTACGCCATATGTATAGACAAACATTGGAAGAAAAAGGAGGATTAATACAAGTTCCGATATATAATAATGAACAACCTAGAACGTGGAAGACTTAGGTTACAAAAACGTATAACGTGGCGCATGACTTGGATGGGTCATTTCCCACACGGCAGGCTAAGGACTCTGTGGCTGTCTCATCCAAACTTTGTTCATAAACATCCCAGTTTTATTTGCTACATAATTTTTGTAATTAATTAAAATAAATAGTTTCATTTTCATGAATTGGTAAAAGTAAAACTATACAGTTAGACGAATCATAAACATGACCAGACCAAAACAAACCAATGTTTTGAAAACAAACGAGAAAGAAAAAACTAATAATCAAATGAGAAATTTGGTTGTATAACCAATGAAACGGAAAATATAATAAATAACCAAAATTCTTTTATGTAACAAAATCTTGATCATTAGATTTGTGGTTTTTTTGTTAATTTATAAATTTGTAACTACAAACTTATATGTTAGGAACAATTTATAAGATTCCNACAAAAAAAAAAAAAAAAAAAAAAATTTATAAGATTCCTTTCCAAAAAAAAAAAAACAATTTTTAAGATAAATACCATCTTTATATACAAAACTAAATCAAGGTATACCAAATGAAAAGAAACCGGTTTAGTAGATCAGTTTACGTAACTATGCAGATGGTAAATGTATATATGCTCTGTATAGTGTCTAAATACATGCAAGTCAGCTACCCCAACTTAACAAAGTAACGTTCACTTTTCTGAATTTATGTACTTGAACACTTTACAGGACATATACACTTTTGAAATCACAATACGAACACACACAGATTCACTTTTGTCATAACCTTAAATTGAATTTCCAATAAAGAGATTTTGCTCGTTTTCCTCATTACAAAACATATGGGTCGGTCACTCAACAATATACCAACATTCACAACAAAGGCTAATTTTGTAACTTCACACTATCCCTAACTCTAGCCTATAAAACTTATGCATATGTCTGAGGATCAAAGATCAAAAAAATCTCATCTCACAAAACTAGTTCCTCAAGGAGCTATACAGAAAAAAATAAAAAAAAGCTATGGGATCGTTATTAAAAGAAGAAAAGTCGTCATCGTTGATGACTGAGTTTTTGGAGAAGTGTGGTGGCTATGCGGTGGTGGACGGAGGCTTTGCGACGGAGCTAGAACGCCACGGTGCTGATATCAATGATCCACTTTGGAGTGCCAAGTGCCTTATTACTTCTCCTCACCTCGTCACAAAGGTCACACACACTTAACACATATACTAATCTATCTCTGTAATTAAGTTTTAGTTGTTGAGATGAAATATTTTTACTTCTTGAAGGAAACTTAGTATATATATCACATGCATGATTATTTCATGTGCTAGCTATAGCATTAAATTTTTTTGTCTATAAATGTGTTTTTTTATTTTTATTATAAACGAAAATTTATGGTATTATATATTTTCTCTATGAATATTATAGATATATATTTGTATTCATATAAAATTATAAGATAAAAAATTTATATGAAAATGGTTGCAAGGCACTGACCAGATATGTCCAATATTTTCAAGTTATAAATCTGAATCCAAGACAAAAAAAATTTAGCAGATTGGATAAGTGATATTCGAGTCTGGTCCGGTCCGGATTTTTGATATATAGCTAAAAATTATGAAAATTATAAAATTAAAATATCAAAGTTACAGAAATTAGAATACTATGCAAACATTATAAATTCTGTTGACATTTTTAAAATGATTGTAGCCTACTTAAAATACACTCAAATTCTTAAAAGTAGTAATTTTAGTGATATATATTATGCAGTATTTGAGCAGATCCAGACTTATTTATTTGTCCAGCCATATACACATCAAACATCAAAATTTGTTTGGTTTAGTGCAAACNTTAAAAAAAAAATTTAAAAAAAAAAAAAAAAAAAAAAAAAGAGAAAGAGACATTTTTATGAGAGGAAAAAACAACATATTGATAGAGATTGCCACGACATAACTTGTAAAAGCTGAGCCGCAACGTGGCTATCCATCAAATCATAATTAACCTTATTTAGCAAGTAACTTGAATTATTTTATAAAGCATAAATGCTGATACTTGTTTTTATTCTTTTAATATATATAGGTGCATTTGGATTACCTTGAGTCTGGAGCAAACATCATCCTAACCGCATCATACCAGGTAATCACGCTGTATATGCGCAATACTACTAATATATATAGTGGACCAGGACTTGTACTCTAGCGATTTGTGTTAACGTCGTATATTATATCATCACCCGGATTCAGAACGAGCTTAATGAACTAATTTGTAATGTTTTCACTCTTCTAATAATCTATGAATAATAAATGATTTCTTATATTGATGTACTACACAGGCCACGATCCAAGGATTTGTGGCTAAGGGATTCTCTGTGGGTGAAGCGGAGGGTTTACTGAGGAGAAGCGTAGAGATCGCGTGTGAGGCACGTGAGATATTCTACAACAGATGCAACAAAGGTTCATGGGATTTTGAGCACGCTGGAAAAGCTTCCCGGCGACCAATTCTTGTCGCGGCCTCCGTTGGTAGCTACGGAGCTTATCTCGCGGATGGCTCTGAATACAGGTTAATTTGGTTTATGACGATTCTTAAATCATTTTTGTTACATTTGGGATGCCAAACTGGAAAAATCAAGTGGTCCAAATAAAAGAAACTACAAAAGTCATGGTCCCCTATAAAGAAAAACTTACACCACTTATAATTGTTATGCAGCGGAGTATATGGAGATTCTGTGAGCAAGGAGACATTAAAGGATTTTCATAGAAGAAGAGTCCAAATCCTAGCAAGCTCCGGAGCCGACCTGATCGCATTCGAGACTATTCCAAATAAGCTCGAAGCTGAGGTATCTAATGATTTCTTGTAACTAAGGCAAATGAAGTTTTCAACCAACTATGTAGCGGGTTTTTTTGATCCGGAAAAGAAACAAATGATTCAGTCATAATTGTTTCGCTTAGGTTGGGAACATATTTTTCATATGCCTATAAGTGCTATGCAAGTATATTAATTAGTTGATCCATTTATTTATATAATGTTTCAAAAATTGATGTACATGTTTCACATATAATAGGCTTATGTGGATCTTCTCGAGGAGGAAGGCATTGATATTCCTGCTTGGTTCTCATTCACTTCAAAAGATGGAGTCACCGTGCCACGGGGAGACTCAGTTGTGGAATGTGTGAAGGTGGCAGATTCGTGCAAGAAAGTGGTGGCCGTAGGAATCAATTGTACTGCACCACGGTACATCAACGATTTGATTATCTCTTTGCGCGAGGTAATTAACATTCATATAAATTTAACAGCCAAAAATTGTTAGGGTTTCTTCCCCTGTTTTGTGCCTTGTGGCTTAAGTAAACTCGCTATATTTTTCTTTTCAGATGACTCGCAAACCGATCATTGTCTACCCAAATAGTGGGGAAATCTACGACGGTCTGAACAAGAAATGGATTGTAAGTGTTTCTATGTGCATCAAACCTGACAATTTTAAGAGTACAAATCTGATTTTGGGGCGATTTATGCAGAAATCAAAGGGAAAATCGGAAGAGGATTTTGTGTCGTATGTGAGTAGATGGAAGGATGAAGGAGCGTCGCTCTTTGGAGGGTGTTGCCGGACTACTCCAAACACCATCAGGGCCATTGCTAAAGTTCTCTCCGGCGATTCTCCGGCTGCTACCAAACTCGAAATCTGACTTCATCAACAATGAATCTCCAAAGTTTGTTTCGGTGTCGAGGAGGAGTTACGTTGTAATGTATGATAATATGCAAAGTGTAATCTTGTTAATCTCTAATAGAAATAAGCATATGCATGTGTGTTCAATTTGGTTTCTGTTTCAGTTTGTGGCTATATCCACCGACTCTAGTAGCTTTATAAATTAACCCTCCGTTGCAGCGAGAGTCTTTCAAGTCTAGGGCAAACGTGAAAAAGAAAAACAAAACCCTAATTTTTAGTTTAAGATCTTTTTCTTTCGGAAGAGCCCATTACAAAGACCGAGACAATGGTGATTCCCCATCTTCCACCGGATTTGGTAGAGGAAATACTCTCTAGGGTTCCAGCTAAATCTCTGAAACGATTACGATCTACTTGCAAACAATGGAACGCTTTATTCAGTGACCGGAGATTCACCGAGAAGCATTTTCGTACAGCATCAAAGCAGTCTATGGCTCTCATGTTGAAGGACTATAGGGTTTTCTCAATGAGTGTCGATCTCAACGCTATTAATCCATCTATAGAGTTTATGGGTGCACTTGACCTAAAGGATCATTCAGAGCAAGTCGATATAGCTGAAGTTTCTCACTGTGATGGTTTGTTGTTATGCACCACCAAAGACCATAGACTTGTTGTTTGGAATCCTTGTTTGGGAGAGACCAAATGGATTCCACTCGGATCTGGTGGTAATTACAGGAACCATACGTTTGCTCTAGGATACGAAGCCAACAAATCTTGTCATAGCTACAAAATCTTGAGGTTTTGGAATGTTTTCGAACCAGTCAGATGTGTTATGTTTGAAATCTATGAGTTTAGCTCTAATTCATGGAGGGGTTTTAATGATGTCGCAAAATACCTCGTCCTAATGTCAAAAGCTAGCGTGTCTTTGAAGGGAAATGCGTACTGGTGTGCTGCAGATGATATAGGTGTCTTTGTACTCTGTTTTGACTTTACAACGGAAAGATTTAAGCGTCTATATGTTCCGCAACTCCCGGATGATTATTATCTGAGATACAAACACACCTCCTTCACAAGTGAGTCCGTGTTGAACAGTTCGATATCATCTGAGAAACTTCTCCTCCCACCACCGTTCTGTTGCACTGGCGGTGGTAAAGGTTCTCTTCTTGTTTGACGAATTCTTGGTCCTCTCCCTCTACCAACACCATGGCCTTGGTTTCTTTGGTTACCACGGATCAATCCACTTCCATGCCCAACGTTTAAAGCTGCGCCACTCTCCTCTCCTTCCCACCTTATGTCTTCTGGTGGAATCTACAACAACAATGTAAGCTCTTATCAACATCATCATGAAAAGAAACCATACTACTTCATGAAACAGGACAAGGCAGGCTATTAGGATATATTTCTTAGCATCATGTTCTAATTTCAATCTGTATTTCAAAATATATATATTATATTATATAAATAATGAGTTAATTACCTTTTCGATAATTGTTTATATATTTTTCTTTTTCTTTTTTTCGTTTGACATTATATATCTTTTTTTTATAATCCTTTTTCTATAATCCTAATAATAAACTGTACGTTTTGCAGTTAAATATTGGTGTACACATATATGATATATCTTTGAAATAGAAGAAGAATTTAATAAAATATTTTTTTGAAATATGAAAATATTTAAAACACCTAATTCAAATATTATCATAATGAAAATTATTTTTAGTATAAATTGCTAGACTAAAATTTTTAATATGATAAATATCTTGAACCCTGGAAAAAAAAGTTCTAGGTACGCCACTCATACGCATCTTCTGGGTTATGCCGGTCTTACTGCCACAAGACAAGACAAGAATATCAAGAAACACTCCCCAACGTCGGTATAATACCCTTTGATTTGATTATCTCTTTGCGCGAGGTAATCAACATTCATATAAATTAACAGCCAAAAATTGTTAGGGTTTCTTCCCCTGTTTTGTGCCTTGTGTCTTAAGTAAACTGGCTTTCTTTTTCTTTTCAGATGACTCGCAAACCGATCATTGTCTACCCAAATAGTGGGGAAATCTACGACGGTCTGAACAAGAAATGGATTGTGAGTGTTTCTATGTGTATCAAACCTGACAATTATAACACATGTCGAATCTGATTTTGGGGGGATTTATGCAGAAATCAAAGGGAAAATCAGAAGAGGATTTCGTGTCGTATGTGAGTCGATGGAAGGATGAAGGAGCATCGCTCTTTGGAGGGTGTTGTCGGACTACTCCAAACACCATCAGGGCCATTGCTAAAATTCTCTCGGGCGATTCTCGGGCAGCTACCAAACTCGAAATCTGACTTCATCACCAATAATGAATCTCCAAAGTTTGTTTCGGTGTCGAGGAGGAGTTGTAATATATAATAATATGCAAAGTGTAATCTTGTAAATCTCTAATAGAAATAAGCATATGCATGTGTGTTCAATTTACTCTAGTATATATACTAGGACAAAAGGTTCACACCTTTTCAGTCTCTTGATAAAGTAACCCTCCGTTGCAGCGAGAGTCTTTTAAGTCTAGGCCAAACGTGAAAAATAAAATCAAAACCCTAATTTTTAGTTTAAGGTTTTTTTTTTTCGGAAGAGCCCATCACAATGACAATGGTGACTCCCCATCTTCCACCGGATTTGGTAGCGGAAATACTCTCTAGGGTTCCAGCTAAATCTCTGAAACGATTACGATCTACTTGCAAACAATGGAACGCTTTATTCAGTGACCGGAGATTCACCGAGAAGCACTTTCGTACAGCAGCAAAGCAGTCTATGGTTCTCATGTTGAAAGACTATAAGGTTTTCTCAATGAGTGTCGATCTCAACGCGATTGCTCGATCTATAGAGTTTATGGGTGCACTTGACCTAAAGGATCATTCAGAGCAAGTCGATATAGCTGAAGTTTCTCACTGTGATGGTTTGTTGTTATGCACCACCAAAGACCATAGACTTGTTGTTTGGAATCCTTGTCTGGGAGAGACCAAATGGATTCCACCCGGATCTGATAATTACAGGAACCATACGTTTGCTCTAGGATACGAAACCAACAAATCTTGTCATAGCTACAAAATCTTGAGGTTTTGGATTAATGTTTTCGAACCAGTCAGATGTGTTGTGTTTGAAATCTATGAGTTTAGCTCTAATTCATGGAGGGGTTTTAATGATGTCGCAAAATACCACGTCCTAATGTCAAAAGCTAGCGTGTCTTTGAAGGGAAATGCGTACTGGTGTGCTGCAGATGATATAGGTGTCTTTGTACTCTGTTTTGACTTTACAACGGAAAGATTTAAGCGTCTATATGTTCCGCAACTCCCGGATGATTATTATCTGGATCTAACAGTTGTTAGAGAAGAAAAACTCGCATTGTTGCATCGGAGCGTTCATACAAAAGAGATGGTTATGTGGGTGGCCAATAAAACTGATACTGAATGGAGCAAATCCTTTTCAATGAAGATACAGAATCTCCATTATTTTCCGGAGTTCACGAGTCTATTAATGGACGAGGAGAACAAAGTGGCAATGTGTTGTAGTTCAAGTGGTCTTATGGACACCTGGAACATGATATACATTTTCAGAGGGGATGTTGAAGGCTGTGAAGAAATCCCTTATGTAGCCAGAAAAAAACCATGGTGGCAAGAGGAAACTTTTCTAGAGTCTAGAAACAGACCGTGGTGGCCATGTATTTTCAATTATGTTCCTAGCTTGGTTCAAATCCCCTAAGGTAAAGACCATGTATTGGAGCTTCTCTTTTTGTTATTCCTTGGGTTTTGTTTTTCTAGACAATGTCATTTGAATTATTTAATGAATGGACTGATGATCTATTATTTTAAAAAAATTAGTACATCACATGTTACTTTACGATTTACTTCTTTGTATTTTGTAGTTTTGGTTTGATTTGAGCTTTGTGTATGATATATCAAAACAAAATCCAGTGATGGTGTTAAACTCAGCGATGGTGTTAAACTTTTTGTTGGATGATTACCAAATCACTAAACATACTAGGGAGCCTAAAGGTTGGTGATGTTGGGGAGTGTGTTTCAAAATCTCTTGATGGTGTGAAATGATGCGAAACATCAGTAGCTATTTTCTCGAACATGGCCACTTTGTTATTCCTAACATTGGAGGCAATTAATATACATCTTGTGTTGAGATTTTGGTTTCAAAACTTGACACTTTAGGTTGTTTTTAGATCTTAGAAACCGAAGACTGAATAAAACAGAGTACCACACGAGAATCAATTTTATGTTTTGACCTCAATATATCCCTTTGTACTTCCTCAGAGAAACCACCTTCGGCCCAGTTCTATTGTGTTTGCACTAATCAATAGAACCAGGACCGTCTCAATGGCGACGTTGGGGAGTGTTTTTCATTTCTCTCCTATGATGTTAGCCACTTGTACTTCGAGACTCTTTCTTCATGAGCCGAGCGAGCGTACCAAAGCCACAAAGTCGTTGAAGAATTGCAAAACCATCGACGAGCTCAAGTTGTTTCACCGTTCGCTCACGAAGCAAGGTCTCGATAACGATGTTTCTTCTCTAACCAAGCTTGTAGCCCGAAGCTGTGAATTGGGTACTCGTGAAAGCTTGAGCTTTGCCAGAAAGCTGTTTGATCTCTGTTTCAGTTTGTGGCTATATCCACTAACTCTAGTACCTTTATACTAGGACAAAAGGTTCACACCTTTTCAGTCTCTTCATAAAGTAACCCTCTGTTGCAGCGAGAGTCTTTTAAGTCTAGGGCAAACGTGAAAAAGAAAATCAAAACCCTAATTTTTAGTTTAAGATCATTTTTTTCTTCGGAAGAGCCCATCACAAAGACCAAAACAATGGTGATTCCCCATCTTCCACCGGATTTGGTAGAGGAAATACTCTCTAGGGTTCCAGCTAAATCTCTGAAACGATTACGATCTACTTGCAAACAATGGAACGCTTTATTCAGTGACCGGAGATTCACCGAGAAGCACTTTCGTACAGCAGCAAAGCAGTCTATGGTTCTCATGTTGAAGGACTATAAGGTTTTCGCAATGAGTGTCGATCTCAACGTTATTGCTCCATCTATAGAGTTTATAGGTGCACTTGACCTAAAGGATCATTCAGAGCAAGTCGATATAGCTGAAGTTTCTCACTGTGATGGTTTGTTGTTATGCACCACCAAAGACAATAGACTCGTTGTTTGGAATCCTTGTCTGGGAGAGACCAAATGGATTCCTCTCGGATCTGGTGGTCATGACAAGAGGCATAGGTTTGCCCTAGGATACGAAGCCAACAATTCTTGTCATAGCTACAAAATCTTGAGGTTTTGGAATGTTTTCGAACCAGTCGGATGTGTTATGTTTGAAATCTATGAATTTAGCTCTAATTCATGGAGGAGTTTTAATGATGTCGCAATAGACCATGTCATATTGTTAAAAGCTAGCGTGTCTTTAAAGGGAAATGCATACTGGTTTGCTGCAGATGATATAGGTGCCTTTGTACTCTGTTTTGACTTTACCACGGAAAGATTTAAGCGTCTATATGCTCCGCAACTCCCGGATGGTTATTATCTGGCTCTATCAGTTGTTAGAGAAGAAAAACTCGCATTGTTACATCGGAGCGTTCGTACAAAAGAGATGGATATGTGGGTGGCCAATAAAACTGATACTGAATGGAGCAAATCCTTTTCAATGAAAATACAGAATCTCTATAATTTTCCGGGGTTCACGAGTCTAATAATGGATGAGGAGAACAAAGTGGCAATGTGTTGTAATTCAAGTGGTGTTATTATGGCCACCTGGAACATGATATACATTTTCAGAGAGGATGTTGAATGCTCTGAAGAAATCCCTTATGTAGCCATAAACAAACCATGGTGGCTAGAGGAAACTTTTCTAGCGTCTAGAAACAGACTGTGGTGGCCATGTATTTTCAATTATGTTCCTAGCTTAGTTCAAATCCCATAAGGTAAAGGCAAATGAAACTAATAATAAGTGATTTACTGCAGCTCCTCTTTTTTTTTATTCCTTGGGTTTTGTTTTTCTAGACAATGTCATTTGAATTATCTATTATTATTTGAAATTTTGGTACATCACATGTTACTTTAGGATTCACTTCTTCTTCGTAGTATAGTTTTGCTTTGATTTGAGCTTTGTGTATGATCAAAACAAAATCGAGTGATGGTGTTAGTTTCATTTTATAAAGTGACAAACTTTTTGTTGGATGATACTGAATCACTAAACGTACTATGGAGCCGTGTGTTTCAAAATCTCTAGATGGTGTGAAATGATGCGAAACATCAGTAGCTATAATTTCTCGAACATGGCCACTTTGTTATTCCCTAACATTGGAGGCAATTAATATACATCTGTGTTGAGATTTTGGTTTCAAAACTTGACCCTTTAGATCTTATTAGAAACCGAAGAGTGAATAAAACAGAGTACCACACGAGAATGAAATTTTATGTTCTTGAAATATATACAAAGATTTGACCTCAATATAATCCCTTTGTACTACCTCAGAGAAACAACCTTTGGCCCAGTTCTATTGTGTTTGCACTAATCAATAGAACCAGGACCGTCTCAATGGCGACGTTGGGGAGTGTTCTTCATTGCTCTCCTATGATGTTAGCCACTTGTACTTCGAGACCCTTTCTTCATGAGCCGAGCGAGCGTACCAAAGCCACCAAGTCGTTGAAGAGTTGCAAAACCATCGACGAGCTTAAGTTATTTCACCGTTCGCTCACGAAGCAAGGTCTCGATAACGATGTCTCTTCTCTAACCAAGCTTGTAGCCCGAAGCTGTGAATTGGGTACTCGTGAAAGCTTGAGCTTTGCCAGAAAGTTGTTTGATTTCTCTGAGGAAAATGGTGAATCGTATGGGTCTTGTTTCATGTACAATTCTTTGATTCGAGGATACGCATCTTCTGGGTTATGCCAAGAAGCTTTGTTCCTCTTTGTTCGAATGATGGTCGCTGGGATTTCTCCAGACAAGTACACGTTTCCGTTTGGATTGAGCGCGTGTGCTAAAAGCAGAGCGAATCGTGATGGGATTCAGATTCATGGGTTAATTGTGAAGATGGATTACGCTAAGGATTTGTTCGTGCAGAACTCGCTTGTTCATTTTTATGCAGAGTGTGGAGGGCTTGATAGTGCACGCAAGGTGTTCGATCAAATGTCTGAGAGAAATGTAGTTTCTTGGACCAGCATGATTTGCGGTTACGCCAGGCGGGATCTTGCGGAAGATGCTGTTGATCTTTTTTTCCAGATGGTGAGAAGCGATGACGTGAGGCCTAATTCGGTCACAATGGTGTGCGTGATATCGGCTTGTGGAAAGCTTGAAGATATTGAAACAGGTGACAAGGTTTATGCTTATATCCGCAATTCTGGAGTTGAAGTCAATGACCTTGTGATAGGTGCCTTGGTTGATATGTACATGAAATGCAATGCCAATGATATGGCGAAACAGCTTTTTGACCAATACGGTGCTAGAAATTTGGATTTGTGCAACGCGATGGCATCGAATTATGTACGGCAGGGATTACCAAAGGAGGCTCTGAGTGTCTTGAATCTAATGATGGATTCCGGTATTAGACCTGACAGGATTTCAATGTTGGGTGCAATCTCAGCTTGTTCACAACAGAGGAACATCTTGTGGGGGAAGAGCTGTCACGGATATGTACTGAGGAATGGGTTTGAAAGTTGGGATAATATATGCAATTCCCTGATTGACATGTACATGAAGTGTCGCAGGCAAGATATTGCGTTTAAGATCTTTGATGGGATGTCAAAGAAGACAATAGTCACGTGGAATTCGATAGTCGCTGGCTGTATAGAGAACGGCGAAATGGATGCAGCGTTGGAAACTTTCAAGACCATGCCTGAGAAAAACATTGTTTCTTGGAACACGGTCATCGGAGCACTGGTGCAGGCAAGCATGTTTGAGGAAGCGATTGAAGAATTCCGTTCTATGCAAAGCCAAGGTGTCAATGCGGATAATGTGACAATGATGAGTATTGCATCTGCTTGTGGCTCCTTGGGAGCTCTTGATCTTGCAAAATGGATATATTACTACATTGAGAAAAACGGAATTCAGGTTGATGTCAGACTTGGTACAACCTTGGTAGATATGTTTTCCAGATGTGGGGATCCTGAAAACGCAATGTTGATCTTTGATAGTTTGACAAATAGAGATGTCTCGGCTTGGACAGCGGCTATAAGAGCTATGGCTATGGCAGGAAATGCTGAGCAAGCAATAGAGCTTTTCAGTGAGATGATTGAACAAGGGTTGAAACCAGATGGTGTAGTGTTTGTTGGAGTATTGACAGCTTGTAGCCATGGTGGATTGGTCCTACAAGGTAAGGAAATCTTCAATTCAATGGAGAAACTTCACGGAGTGTCTCCAGAAGAGGTGCACTATGGATGCATGGTTGATCTGCTTGGTCGAGCAGGATTATTAGAGGAAGCTCTGCAATTCATAAAGGACATGCCTATAGAGCCAAACGATGTGATTTGGAATTCTCTTCTAGCTGCTTGTCGTGTTCAGGGAAATGTGGAGATGGCAGCTTATGCAGCTGAGAGGTTACAAGTCTTGGCTCCTGAGAGAACTGGTACGTATGTTCTTCTATCAAATGTTTATGCATCGGCTGGAAGATGGAATGATATGGCCAAAGTGAGGTTAAGTATGAAGGAAATAGGTTTGCGTAAATCGCCAGGAACTAGTCTAATACAGATTCGAGGTAAGACCCATGAATTCACATCAGGGGATGAGTCACACCCTGAAATGCCACAAATAGAAGCAATGCTAGATGAAATAAATTATAGGGCAGACGAGTTGGGCCATGTACCAGAACTTGGTAACGCTCTGATGGATGTAGATGATCAAGAGAAGATATTTATGCTAAGTCGACACAGCGAGAAACTTGCAATGGCATATGGGCTGATTAGCTCAAAGAAAGGCACAACAATCCGAATAGTGAAGAACCTGAGAGTATGCTCTGATTGTCATTCATTTGCAAAGGTAGCATCCAAAGTGTACAACCGAGAAATCATTCTGAGAGACAATAACCGATTTCATTTCATCCGTCAAGGGAAGTGTTCATGTAATGACTTCTGGTGATTGCAGAAAGCATAAGTAAAGAGCATTCACATAGAGAATTACTCCAAGCAATTATTATATAAACTTCAATCCTTGAAAGGAGGTTTCTGAAAACAAACTAGATACAAAAAAAGAAGAAGGTGTTCATCACATTTTCAAGATCTTGTTTACAGCTAAGGAAAGATTGGGTCAATAAGGGAGTGATACATCGGATCAGACTTCCAAAGATGAGCAATGTGGAGATGAGAAGAAGTGACTCGGTGGATTTCTTCAACAAGCCAGATGGTAGCTTCAGCTTTCGAAGGATGAATGATCAAATCCAAAGCCTGGTCTTCAGTACCAGAGCCGAATCTTGACTGATCCCAACGTTGCAAGAGAACATTCGTGAGGTAATGCAAAGGCTGACCATAAAGCTGCTTGACTGAAACGCCTAATCCGACCCAACTCGAGAACGGAATCACCGAACCACGATTCGGCGGAATCGGAATCTGCTTCATGAAATCTTGATACATTTCGGCTTTTCTCAGCAACGAACCTGACTCAAATACAGAGCAAAATGTTCAAAAAAGATTGAAACTTTGGAGTGAAAAATGAAGCAAGTGGCCATTTTTAATCAGATACCTTCATCATCAGCGAGGTCAATAGGAGGTCTCTCGAGCTGTGAAAAGCCATCGCTGATGATCTCAGCATCGACATCAGAGGAAGCGGAATCATCCGAAGTTCGCATACTCATCGTTATTGAGCTCTGCATGGTTGTGAGCCGTCGTATTCTGATACTGACGATGATGACGACGACTCCACGAGCCGCCGAAAACTAGGGTTCTTTATATAGAGGAGAAGACGAAGAAGGATGACTTGTACACGTGTCAGTACTAAATCGTCACTTGTCTGTCGTAACCGAAAATCAGAAATTAGATAATTAATAAACCGGACCCGAAATCAGACCGAGAGCATGTATCCATCGACGACCCGACCCGACTCAAAGCCCCACCAAGCTTTAGGTTTTTGAACTTGATCAGGAATAAACCGAGACAAATCGGCGTTAGATTCCAACAGACAAAAACTATGTTCGGTAAGCTACGGATTAGTAAGCTTGTCTCGTGTTCCTCGCGTCGGAGAGTCTTCGAACGGAGATTTCTGGTGACCAACAATGCTTTCTCCAACGCTGAGGACTCGCCGGTTGTAGCCGCTCCCGAGTCACCGGAGCTTCCGTCTTGGATTAAAGAGTTTCTCGCAAACAAGCTGTCTTCTTCGAATTCGGTACCCGACGATGAAGACTTTGTTATCCCATCTCTAGCAAGTTGGGTCGAGAGCCAGAAGTTAAGTGGTGAAGAAGTCTCATCGGGAAATGTTGTGAAGAAACCAGTGGAAGATATCGATAGAGTCTGCGAATTTCTGAATAAGAAGGACGCGTCTCATGGGGATGTTGTGATAGAGTTGAGTGGTTGCGATGTGGTTGTATCAGAGAGTTTGGTTTTACAAGTTTTGAGAAGGTTTAGTAATGAATGGAATCAAGCTTACGGGTTTTTCATTTGGGCAAAATCGCAAACAGGTTATACGCATTCAGCTCTGAGTTATAACGCAATGGTTGATGTGTTGGGGAAGTGTAGGAATTTCGATTTGATGTGGGAAGTGGTTGATGAGATGAAGTGTGAAGGATTTGGGCTTGTCACGCTTGATACGATGAGTAAGGTTATGAGGAGATTAGCGAAATCCGGGAGATATAGTGAAGCTGTTGATGCGTTCTTAGAGATGGAGACTAGTTATGGTGTGGAAAGAGATACTAGTGCTATGAACAGTTTGATGGATGCACTTGTGAAGGAGAATAGTATAGAGCATGCTCATGAAGTGTTTCTCAAGATTTTCGATATAATTAAGCCGGATGCTCGGACATTCAACATTTTGATTCATGGGTTTTGTAAAGCTCGGAAATTTGATGATGCTAGGACGATGATGGATTTGATGAAAGCTGCTGAGTTTACTCCTGATGTTGTTACTTACACAAGTTTTGTTGAGGCTTATTGTAGGGAAGGAGATTTTAGGAGAGTTAATGAAATCTTGGAAGATATGAGAGAGAACGGGAGTAAACCTAATGTTGTTACTTATACGATTGTGATGCATTCTTTGGGAAAATCTAGACGAGTAGCTGAAGCTTTAGGACTCTTTGAAAAGATGAAAGAAGACGGGTGTGTTCCTGATGCTAAGTTTTATAGCTCATTGATACATATTCTATCTAAGACTGGTCGGTTTAAGGATGCAGCTGAGATATTCGAGGACATGACGACGCAGGGAGTTCCTCGTGATGTTCTGGTCTACAATACCATGATTTCCGCTGCGATTAATCACTCACGAGATGAGATGGCCTTACATTTGCTTAAAAGGATGGAGGAGGAATCGTGCAGTCCAAACGTAGAGACTTATGCTCCATTGCTGAAGATGTGTTGTCACAAGAAAAAGATGAAGCTACTAGGAGTCGTGTTGCATCACATGGTGAAAAACGATGTTAGTATCGATGTGTCGACATATATTCTTCTGATTAGAGGGTTGTGTATGAGCGGGAAGGTTAAAGAAGCTTGCTTGTTTTTCGAGGAAGCGATGCGGAAAGGAATGGTTCCTAGAGATAGCACTTGCAAAATGTTGGTGGAGGAGCTTGAGAAGAAAGGTATGGCAGAAGCAAAACTCAAGATTCAGAGTTTGGTTCAGTCGACTACTAAGTCACAAAGTCCTTTACCTGTTGCATAGAGTTTAGAATTTGGAGCCATAGCTCAAAAGTTTTGTTTTCTGTGGAATGATAATCACTATATACTCTGTTACATCTTAAAGCATATGATTTTCACCTTACTGTAATGTTTGAAGAAGCAAATCAATTTTGAGTAAATTTTTCTTTATCAAAGACATGTAAAATACATTTTCTTGTAATAAGACGTATTAAATACATTTTGGTATCGTATTAAATACACGTATTTGAATACATTAAAAAATAAATAATTAAGAAAGGGCTACGGAGCCAAAACCCTTTTCTTTTTAACTTGTTTCTTCATCTTCTTCTCGCGCCGTCGTTCACGGTCCCTCTCTCTAAAACCCTTCCATCTTCAATCTTCTTCGTGTGTGGGTTTCGTTGTTAACTGTAAGTTTTCTTCTATCTCTTCTTCAAGCTCTCTATCAGTCTCAAATTAATCGTCTTATAATTCTCAAGTAATTTAGATTCATAAACCTAATTTTTGTCACTTCCCTCTGTAAAATACCTTGTCTAGGTTACTAGAGCTATGACCTTTTAGCTCCTTAGATTGATTATCGCACGTTATTGTTTTATCTAAGTTAACATATGAGCCCTAGTTTCTGCGACCAGAGTCTGAATATTATAAATTTTTGGATTTGGTGCGAATCTAAGTACTGTTCTTGAGTTTTGTATTAATCTACATGTTCATGTCTCGATTCTGAACCTGGTTTTTGTTGTTTTCTTAATTTCAAATTTTGGAACAGATGTCTTTTGATGATGATTTAGTCGAAGATGAGGAGATGAATATGATTGATGACCAAGCTTCATCTGACTCTGAAGCAGAATCTCTTTCGGATTCCGATTCAGAGCACGAGATTACCGAGAAATTGGCTGAGCCCACCAAGACTGCTGTATACAACAGAGCTGGGTTGCTTGATAAACTTCAGGACATCAGCTGGCCAGAAGATGTTGATTGGGTTCATAAGCTGACGATTGAGATTGATCAGGGACAAGCTGTTGATGTTAACGATGACCTTGCGAGGGAGATGGCGTTCTACACCCAAGCCCTTGAAGGGACGAGGCAGGCGTTTGGGAAACTCGAGGAAATGGGATTGCCTTTCCTTAGGCCACCGGATTACTATGCGGAGATGGTGAAAACAGACACACATATGGAGAAGGTCAAGTCTCGGCTTTTGCATGAGAAGAAACAGATTGAGGAGTCTGAAGAGAGGAGGAAGGCTAGGGATAACAAGAAAATCGCTAAGGAAGTACAGTCTCAGAAGATGAAGGAACGTTCGAAGCAGAAGAAAGATGAGATTGAGTCTGTCAAGAAGTGGAGGAAACAAAGGCAGCAGAGCGGTTTTAGTGAAAAAGGAGCGGGTGATCTGGATCTCGAGTTTGGAAACGGAAAGAGTTTCCAGAGAGGAGGAGGTAAGAAAAGACCTGGTGTGTCTCCCGGTGATCGATCAGGGGGAAAAGGAAAGCCCACTTCGAGGATGAACAATAAGAAGAGGGAGCATCGGGATTCCAAGTTTGGTCACGGTGGTAGGAAGGGGATGAGCAAGCAGAACACTGCTGAGACAACAAATGATTTCAAAGACGGATTTCGTAAGGGAAAGGCTGGCGGCAACAAGAGACAGAAGAGATGAAAACAAGGTTTGATCAATCTATAGACCCAATCTGCAATTTCAATACTATAAGCTACTTTTGATCTTGGATTATGTTTTGAGGAAATGGTTTATGTTTTGTAAAACCCTCTGGGTAAGGGTTTTAGTACCAATATCTTTAGTTACAATGTTGTACTAATGATTACTATAATTAACAACGGCCCATGTGTTTCAAACAAGTTTCTTCATTTCGCTATCATCTAGCTTCTCCTGGTAGCTAAAAACACTGGTGAAACATTTTGAAATATAACTAGGTACTCAAAAACAGCATATGATTTGGAACAACATGAAATATTTTTAAAGTCAAGAAGCAATCCTTACAAGCATTGTTATTCTGGAACCGGGACAAGACTTGGAACGAATACATAACCGCAGATAAAGGGCCTATCATTGCTACGCAAATCACATCGTCCTGTCTCAACTTGTTTATCAACAGTCCCATCTTTCCTAATCTCGTAAACGCTAACGCAGACATCATCCTCTGCTTCATCTTCAGTTTCTTCCTCACACCATACCATGATATTGTCTTCCCTGCCAATAAAGTAACTAGGATGAGCGAGATCTTGATCGGTATGTAACATCGGGAGATCAGGATTAATCACGTCTAAGGTCTTGGTCCACGAGACAGCCTCATCGTCCACTTTGTTTGTGACCCATACTTCAATCTTCATTGTTTCTCCACGTTGATGTAACAAAGAAAGCCTATCTCCTCTAAAACTCGATAATGCAGCTGTATCTAATACACCGCATTTGAATGGAAGATCGGATACGAATTTGAATGTTTCAGTCGAAAAATCGAAACATTGGATGAAAATATCGGGTCTGTTATTCCAATGTGCAACCCAATACATGTTTCCTTTCACGGACGCACCTTTACAAGGTGGATCAATAGACCAATCCAACGTAACATTATCAACAACACTTCTCCATGAATCAGATATGATATCATATATCTGAACCTCTGGCTCACAAGAACCAATTATGCCATTCTCATCTTCAAGAACTCCATTGAAAATCCTTAGAACCTTGTACTCATCACGAGATGATACATTGTCGTATCCAATACCGTAGAAATCATTACTCGAGTAAAAAACCATTGGTTTGATCCATTTAATCCCTCTCAAGAACGGATTCCAAACTGCGAGTTTGCAGTTTCTTGACCTTGTGTTATAGCACCTACATAACAATAATCCATCGCAATGAACCGAAGTTGAAATTTCGGATATATCTCGAAACTCTTCTGGGATCGGTGAAGATGAACGAGCTCCGTTCACAGGATTGATGATTTGAACCGTATGATCGAGTCTTATGAATCTTTCTTGGACAAGATCCAAGTATTTGTAGATGAATCTCTTGTCCTTCAAGAGCTCGTACCATATTTTGCACGTCAATTTGAATTGTGTAAGATATTCGACTGGAGTTCTACAAAATATCTCTTCTATTACATCAATAGGAAGCAATGAAGGCTGTGGAGAAGCCATGAAGTTGTGAAAGAAAATTGCAAAAAAACAAAATCAGAAAATTAAGACACAAAGCATGTATAGGCCAGGCTTATAATTCTACGTTATGTATGGACAATCAAACATTACCACTGTTTTATTGCAATAATTTTTTATGTGGTTGACAAGCTTCCCCTTATTTTCTCGATTTTGGTTTGAAGTTTAGATTCAAGAATGAGTTGAAAACGTTCGGGGAAAACTCTATAATGTTATTATTTTATTTTATTTTGTAACAAATAATCCAATAAAATTATGCATAAAACTGGGTTCGAATTCAAACAGCACTAACACAAAACTAATGTTGATTTCTAGAACCAACCATGAAATGTATAATAAACCTCTCATTTATTTTGTTTTGTCTTTAGTTGCTATTTTATTAGGCCTGCCGCCTAGCCATCGGTTTAATCACCTGATCGATAAGAAGTAAGAACCAATGCCAAATTAATTTTGGTTTGAACCAAGCCAACATGGAGAGGATGCTTTGCAAGTGACGCGACGACAGTTTCACGTGGATGCCTAAAATCCAAAGTAGGCATCTTTGAAAAAAAGAAAAAGAAAAATGTGAGTCTTACTGAGACAGTCTTAGTCATGCCATTTGGAAGTAGGACAAACACTGGTGATGAGACACGTACCATCAGAGAGATTCAAGATCTCACCTTCGTACTTATCTTCCGTACCACGTCCACCTTAGTGTCATCCACATCTACTATGTCTACATCCTTCCTAATTTCAAATTAGCACATTAATTTCTGAGCTCATGAAAGTAAAGAAGCAAGATGTGAACTCCAATTTGATTATTATCTCAAATGTTAATCAGTACATGTTTCAGATCCATCCACACCCATTGTTTAAAATCCAATAAAGCAAAAAGGGAAATGGAAGTTAATTTATATGCCGAATTATATAATTGCATCTATTTTACCACACCTTATGTCGATTAGGTTTATTAGAAAATTTGGTGAATTATTCCAAAAAAAATAATCGGTGATAAGAGTCCAAATCACCATCAATTAATGCTTATATTTTTTTCTATTATTTTTTCTAGAGATTTCTTATTGTTTTCTCCATTTTTTTTTTTTTTTTTTTAGGTTTTGGATAATCTCATAATCGTCTGATTGTACCTAATGATGGTTTTGGTGTGGGTAGCAACAACACTCGTCACCATGCATGTCAATCTCTGTTTTCCTATATAAACCAAAACCGTTTCATTATTAATTTTCCTCAAATAGAAACATATCAACAAACAAATATGGCAATGACCAACAAATTAACCATAACACTAATCCTCCTCATCTCCATAGCTTTCTTCCACTGCTTGGCCTTCCGTTTAGAGATTGAAGAAGAGTTCGAGCCACCGCAGCAAGAGGAGCAAGACTTTCCCGGCCATGTTCCTGGCCGTGGCGGCTCTGGCGGTGGATGGGAGGAAGAGTCTACGGAGTATCCATACCACTTTGGGAAGAGGAGTTTTAAGAACTTCTTTCAGTCCAAACAAGGTTTTCTCAAAATGTTGCCTAAGTTCACAAAACGCTCACCGACTCTCTTCCGTGGTATTCAAAACTACAGATTTGCGTTGATGGAGATGCAGCCTTCCACTTTCCTTGTGCCTCATCATTTTGATGCCGATTCCATCTTTCTAGTCCTACAAGGTCATCTTTTTATCCTCCCAACTCTTATTACTATTTTTTTTTATTTAAAATATATATATATATATAGAGGCTCTAGATCCATACATCTAATCAGATTCGAAACCAGAATATGTTATATACATCTAATCAGATTCGAAACCAGAATATGTTATATGGTCTTATATGGTCATATGGTTCCCTTTCAAGTGTCCACTAGAACCAGCGATCTTTTAAATTTGTCTATAGATCTTTACATGTTGAACTACATGCTCTTAGTTATTACTAACCCTTAATGTTTAGTAGAGAGAGTAAATTCGACCAAACGTGTGACAATTTTATGAACGTTGTTATAATTTAGATGATGAAGTTTTTGAAATTAGATTAGACTCAAGATCACTATAGAGTAAAAGACTATTTAAATTTGTTTTTATATAACATATGCTCGAAATTGTAGGGAAGGGAGTGATAGAGTTTGTGACGGATAAAACAAAGGAATCGTTTCATATAACAAAGGGTGATGTAGTGAGAGTTCCTTCAAGCGTCACACACTTCTTGACCAACACTAACGACACCGTTTCTCTCCGCATCGCCAAAATCATCGTACCCATCAGCGTTCCCGGCCAGTTCAAGGTCCATTTATCAAATTCTAGATTTTATAGACTTCCAAATTCTAAATATTTTATAATGAGTAAGATCGGTTCATGTTGTTTATATATCACTCTAGTCCGAATATTATTCCTAACATTAATGTTGATCTGCCCCAGGATTACTTCCCGGCTCGGTCCCAATTTCAACAATCCTACTTTACTGCGTTCAGTAGACAAGTACTCTCTGCCAGTTTCAACGTATGTTTGCCTCATATCTGGATATACAATAGATTAATATGAGAGATGCAATCTTGTGAAATTAAATAAAATTAAATTTTGTATATAACTGAATATACAGATACCGGAAGAATTGCTTGGCAGATTGGTTGAAAAATCACAGCAATCGGAACAAGGGATTATGCGGAGAGTTTCGCCGGAACAGATCAAAGAACTTACCAAACAAGCTACATCTACTTCAAACAAACACAAAGACAAAGACAAGCGCAAAGACAAAAGTACAACGTGGAGCACTTTCAATCTCCTTGACCAAGATCCACTCTACTCCAACGATTTTGGCCGTTTCCACGAAGCACCTCCTCATGATTTTAGTCAACTCCAAGACCTTGATATCTCCGTAGCTTGGTCTAACATGACAAAGGTTTCCACAAACAACAACCCTTAATACCAATATGGTTTTGATTGATCATTTAGTAACACCGGGTTGTGAAAATATGCAGGGATCCTTGTTCCTTCCTCAATACAACTCGAAGACAACATTCGTGACATTTGTGGAGAACGGTTGCGCACGCTATGAGATGGCTTCTCCATATAACCCCAAAGGCGACCAACAACGACAACAACAAGAATGGCCTGGACAAGGAGGACAAGAAGAAGAAGAAGAAGAAGAAATAAGTAGTGGACAAGTACACAAGATTGTCTCGCACGTTTGTAAAGGCGATGTCTTTATCATTCCGGCAGGTCATCCATTCGCTATACTCTCACAAGATGAAAACTTTGTCGCGGTAGGGTTTGGTATTCACGCTACCAATGGCACAAGAACGTTCCTTGCAGGTAAAGAAAGGGGTTTTAATTGAACTGTTTCTAAAATTCTTCTCTTGTAAGTGTTGCTGACTCTAAATGGTGGATGGGTTTAGGGCAAGAGAATCTGATGAGCAACCTCAACACGGTGGCGACGAGGCTGACCTTTGGTGTGGGAAGTAAAATGGCGGACAAGCTGTTCACAAGTCAAAACTATTCCCACTTTGCTCCTACGATTCCTAGTCACCAATTTCCAGAGAAACCCAAACAATCGTTTCAATCGATCTTTGATTTCGCCGGTTTCTGAGAATGCATCTTTTCAGTCTTGAGAAGGGAAGAGAAGGTTTTAGTTGATGTAATAAGTTACGGTGACCCAATGTAACCACTGTCCTACCAAGTTTCTTGAGTTGTACATGTTGTGACGGAACCTCCTCTGTTTTATAAATAATAAAACATACAAGTTCGTTATGGTGTTGGTCTTTCCTAATTTCATGTGGGAAAGATTAATTATGTTTGTAAACTTTTTGAGTTTAAGAGATCATTGTATTAATAAAAGTCTAGGGACACGTCGATATCACTAGTACAATCTATTACATTACAAATTTTGGTTACTCTAATCCAAGTCATTATCCATAGCCTATAGGTCTTTTGGATTTGTAGAAATGAGAAAAATGAATTAAGCATCCGGAAACCACAAATTTCGACATGCTATACTATGGCAGAGAATAATGCTTAGTATGAAGCTAAAATTGCTTATTGATTGCACCTAAGTAATATATAAAAGCATTCATTGTCCATTAATTTTGGTTATTTAAGAAAAATAGTGAAAGCGAAATATATTAGAGCATCTCCACTAGTGACATTTTATTTATCTAAGAAAAATGGCTGAATAGAAAACATATTAGAGCATATCCATTAGTGAGATGATGGTATTAGAAGTACGGCAATTGATTCGACAATAGAATCTGGTGAATGATGATTAACAAGACTAGATTCAAAAAAATGATTTTAACTATATCAAACAATTAAAGCAAGAGGGGTTAAAAGGAAAAAAGAAAACAATCTTGAAAGCAGGCCTTATAATGAAGCCCATTTTCTGCTGGGCTATGACTTCAATTGACGATCTTATGGAATTGACGCAATTATCCTTCAAAAGACAGAGAATTCTTGTTCGCCAAGACGCTTTTAACAGATTCTTTTTCTTCTCGCAACGCCGGAGAAAAGCAATTCGGAATACAAACTGTAATCTGATAGAGCAATAGAGGAGAGAAGATGGAGTGCGTATTTGGTCTAGTCGGGAATGGATTCGCCATAGTTGCGGCAGATACATCGGCGGTTCACAGTATCCTTCTCCACAAAAACAACGAGGACAAGATCATGGTCCTTGACTCCCACAAGCTTGTCGCTGCCAGCGGCGAGCCAGGTGATCGGTAAATTTCATCTTCCAATACTCTTTCTGTATGTATATGTAATTTTAGCTGTGTGAGTAAGGACTTTGGTGTTTTGGGGATGATAGGGTTCAGTTTACGGAGTATGTTCAGAAGAATGTGTCCTTGTACAAGTTCCGCAATGGTATCCCTTTGACCACCGCTGCTGCTGCCAACTTCACTCGCGGAGAGCTCGCCACTGCCTTGAGAAAGGTCAGCTCTGCTTTTAGGGTTCTTAATTTGGGGTTTTTTAAGTGTCTGATGTTCGTTTCACTGTGGGTTTAAGCTAATTTGGTTAGTTATACGAGATATATGAATGGGTTTCTGTTCGTTTTCCTTAGTGCAAGTATCAAAATTTGAATGCTGAAGCTATTTCAAAGTGGTGAAAGTAATACTATGAGAATGTTAGAGCTTAGATATTTGCCATGTTATAAAGCTTGGAATTGTGTTTTACATTAAGAATTGTGTTTGATTGCTCTTCTGTGTTAATAAAATTGAAGCTTTTCTCTTCAGTGCTGTGGTTTTAAACGTATTTAGGTTGCGGATAGCCATTCCGTGTTTATTTCTTTAGCCCATGGTTTCACTTCCTTATATATGTGGCATTGTAACATATTGTTCTGATTCAGGTAGTTCTAAGATGACTATAATCATGAATTAGTTAATTAGGTTCGCCTCAATTGGAGGTGTGATTGGAGAGGATGCCTATGTTCCCACTGTTGGGATTGTAGTGTTACTATCCCATACACTAAGGAACTTATTTGCTTGAATGTCGTATAAAGCTTGGTTGATGGTTGCCTATACTCAAATGATCACTAGAAGACTTTCCTTAGTTACCCTCTAGAATATTGATGCATCATTTCTTGGAAAATATGAAACTCAGGTTGAAACCAATAGTTTTTGATGTCCAAGCTTTGTTAGAGTTCACAAGGCTAGAACATGACTTGGTTATATGAAGTGTGATACTGTAGGCTAGTTTCTTATCATTTTCGGATTGGTATCCCGGCATTATACAATTAACTCATATGGTCTTTGTCCTGGATCTCCTTGTGTCTGTTTTGTTTAAATATTGGCGTCTTATCATTGATGACTAAAATTTGAGATATCTCCTTTTTTTTTGCTATCAGAATCCGTACTCCGTGAATATCCTGATGGCTGGATACGACAATGAGAGTGGCGCATCCCTTTACTACATTGACTACATTGCAACCCTTCACAAAGTTGACAAGGGAGCCTTTGGTTATGGCTCCTACTTCTCCCTTTCCACAATGGACAGGCACTACCGCAGTGACATGTCTGTAGAAGAAGCAATCGAGCTGGTCGACAAATGTATACTTGAGATCCGATCAAGACTGGTCGTTGCACCACCAAACTTTGTGATCAAGATTGTTGACAAGGATGGAGCTCGTGATTACGCTTGGCGTCAGTCAACTGCTGCTGTCTGAGTTGGTTTGTATTCTGGTTTCAGATATTTGCTGTTGTTTTTAAGAAGTTGGAAGTTTGTGTTTTTGACATATTTTAGTTTGGGAACCAACTTTTAACATCAAGAATCCTGGAAAGTAGTTGACAGTTGCTGTTGCGATTTCAAAAAGAGATGATGTATTACTTCCAACAGTACAAACTAAATTCCACTCGAAACAAAGACAAATATACAGAGCAATGACCAAATCAATGGCTTTTCTTTCTCTCTAAATCGGCAATGCATAAATCAAATCACATGCCAAGAGCGAAACAAACAAACAGAGAAATCAGTAAAATTTGAGAGCTACTAGGGCGATTCCGAAGAGGAGAAGAGATGGTGAAAGGCTGTATGCGGATGAAGGCGTAACGTTGCTGCTTCCTCCATCGTCGGAAGTTGGAGCTCCACCACCCACGGTTGGTGTAAGAGGTTGGGTTGCATCGGACTGAGGTGTATCAGCTGATGGAGTGGGCTCAGGAACAATTGGACTCGTCGCTGGACCTGGAGACATCGTCGGTCCAAATGTAGCAGCAGGTCCTGTTCCAACAGAAAAAAAGAAAAACTCTTATCAAATTTTCTGACAAAGGAACTAATCGTATAATCAATTTGATAATGATGTGATTGATTGTGTACCAGGAGCAGCAGCTGGAGCAATATTGGCTGTTAAACACAAAAAGCAAAATCAAACAAAAATTAGATACAATCGATTCAATCAGGTACATGAAATGTAATGTACAAAGAAGAAATCTTCATTTATTTTACCTTTGCATTGAAGAGGGACTCTAGGCATGTTACAAGCACGTGGAAGCGAGACAGCGGTTGTGCGGTTAACCGGAAGATTAAAAGGAACAGTTCCGGTGACAATAAGACAGAGACATCCCATTCCTCCAGTAGTCAAAGACCTCAGGGAGTTACAACAATCAGAGGACGGTGAAGTTCCGTTGCTGCTGCTGTTGGTCAAGAAGTTCATACAAGGACTCACGGTGGTCATCATGGTTGGTGTACATTGGTTAAGCGGTTGTTGCTGGCTGTGAACCGGCAAAGCTAGTACAGCGATCAGCGCCACTGCGGCCGCTATCACCAGAATCTTTGACATTGTTGGATTGACTAAGCGCTTTGGTTGTTGTTCTTTGGAGGTAATAGTTTGTGTTTTTGTGATGAGAAAGGAAGTAACTGTGGGTTTGGTTTTATAAGTAGACAAAAGTGGAGGGAAACAAAGGAAGTTGTGTTGGTCAACTACTATAACTAATTTTGTTATGTTTTTCGTTAATTGGGTTGGGTCGTTGAAGGTAGTGAGCTAGCCAATGGAGTGCAACCACGTGTATGGAGGGGGTGTGGTAGATAGCTGTCTAATTTGTCTCCGATTGTGTATTAGATGAACCACTCTTCCACGGTTGATCTGTTTTGGTAACTAATCAAGAGATTGATTAACCCCATTGATATCCTATTGACTTAGGATAATAACCTTTGTTTATATATGTAATAATAAATAATACAAAGGAGTAATAGGCATCACCAATAGTTGACACATCACCGTATATTACGTTGCTAAATTTTTTAACGAAAACTAATTATTAATATATTATTGTTACACATTGGCTTAAATGAGCAGAAATACCATACAACATGCAAATATTCGTAAAGACAATTCTTATATGTTATCTTTACTAAACACAAAACAGAAACACTAAAAATAGTACATTTACATTATATTATTGTATTTAGAAATTTTTTTTTTTTTTTTTTTGGTCAGCATATGTATTTAGCAAATATTAAAGATTCATTTAACAAAGTATATCCCTCACCATAAGAATGAAAATAAAACATTCATTTAAAGTATCTAAAAACGATATCTTACCATCAACAACAACAAAAATTAGAACGGTCACAAAAACAAAATCAAATTTAAATTTAGAGTATTTATTTATTAATTGACTATATATATACATATTATAACTACACTTACAAACTATCTAAATTTCTCTAAATCCTAGGTATGATTATGCATCATAAAGACAAAGAGTGCATCGAAGAAATCACAATGAACTACTCAGTATCACCAACAAAAATTGTTTGTACAAATGTTACTATATGATGAAGTGGCTAATCTTTTAAATTTATGGAATCAGAATTGTAAAATTCTTGGACATGATATGAAGAATGTGTGAGATGTTTAACTATGAATGAATGATTTTATTGAGATCGAAAACCTTCTCAATAACAAATTGTTATTCGGTTTCTTAGGATTACTAAAGTTAGAAAAGAAATTACCAAACATTAAACAAATACATTTGAAAACATATGTTTAATCTGGAACGATGGATGTTATTTCTTTTCAATTTTTTAGATTTGTTGTGAGATTCACTAGAGTATCACGGATGGAGATGCTCTAATGAATCTAATTATGGTTTAGATGGCTAGTTACGTGACTTAAAAGACAAGAAATATGCCCCCCGATTTGATCGTTGTTACGGGAGGTATTTGTATTCTGACGGCCGGGAAACTTAAAGCACGGAATTCCTCCGATTAACCAAACCAAAACTTACTTTTGGAATTTTAAATAAATGATACGATGATAGCATACGTAACCATAGTATATATATTTAATATATATTAATGTAATATAATAATAATCATTTTGTGAATTACATTTTGTTTGTCAACAACATGAACCAACGGACTTTAATTTAAAATGATGTCATAGTCCCAAAAACTTATGGCTGTTGTAAAATCAATAATAACAATAATAAATTTTTTTACATTCAAACTTAGACCATTCCGGGAATGTTCGAGTCCGTATCTTATCCTACCTGAATTTACATTTCAAATCTTCGAATCTGTTTAGACAAATTAATATATACCAACGAATACAGAAAAAAAAAAAAATCGGATAAGGAACAACGATAACTTAAATGCAAAAAATACTACAAATTATCAAATATACTCAAGATTATACTAAAACTTTTAAATTTGTTGTATCTCACATATATGATTTATAATTATACTCGAGTAAGTGAGGCTTTCAAATAATGATGTAAAATGCTCAAGCTACTTGAACCCTCCATCTCACCGTTATGAATTATATCCCATTCTAATACCCCATGGACACGTACGTATAATCCAAATATGATTTCTAAATTCATTAGTTTCAAATTTTCAGTTATATTATTATGGTTTATAAGTATTATTACCCTTTGTAGTCGCCAGGTTAGATAATTGAAAGTTCCTTTCATTTGAAAACACGGCAAACATATGAGTCATATGACTACAAACAACTCACCTTTGAAAACATATTTTTTTAATCTAGAACGTCAAAAGACTTGTAAAAGAGGATGTCTTAACTGAGATTTTTTCGACACCTGTTAAGTCAAGTCAAATAAAATAAGATCAGAAATGGACCAATCTCATAAAAAAAAATAAGAATACAAAACAAATACTGTATTATATAGTAATTAGCAAAACTCCGAAAACCTTAATCAAAATAATGAGGAAGCAGTTCAACAACCTATTTAGACCGTCGCAAAGACAGCCGACCCAAAACAAAAGGGAATCAGTTCTGTTCACAACACAACACTTCTTGTCCGAACAGAACAAAAGACACAAAGACTTCACAGAAACTGTTAGAAAAGTAGGAAAGAGTTGGCCAACTAAATTAAAGCCATCTTTTCTCATTTTCTAATCCTTTGAAAATTCCTTATTTATATCCTTACATTTAATCCTACAGACTCCATAAATCCAATCAACAAACATTACACAACAAAAAGAAAGGATTTCTTCAAAACTCAAACCTCAAGGAAATATGAAAATGGGAATGGGTTTAGTGTTCCTCACAGTTCTTTTGGCGGTGTCTTCTTCTACAAGGGTCTCTGCTCAATCAGGTTGCACAAACGCATTGATCAGCATGTCGCCGTGTCTCAACTACATAACCGGAAACTCTACCTCTCCATCACAGCAATGCTGTGGTCAGTTGGCTAATGTTGTCCGGTCTTCTCCTGACTGTTTGTGTCAAGTCCTCAACGGTGGAGGCTCTCAGCTCGGAATCAACATTAACCAAACACAAGCTCTTGCTTTGCCAACCGCTTGTAATGTTCAGACTCCTCCTGTCAGCCGCTGTAATAACGGTACGAATTTCAGAAAAATCACCTTATAAATATTGTTCAAGTCCCGCTACTTGCGAATCTTAACACCATATACATATTGCAGGTGGTGGTGGTGGTTCTATTGCTGACTCTCCTGCAGACTCACCAAACTCTTCAGGTAAAGGAGTTAAGACGGATGTATGTAAGAAACAGACACAGAATCAATTAGTATCTGTTACCTAATACATCCATGTTTGGGAATTTATGTTAGGACCTGGCAATGGATCGAAAACCGTACCAGTAGGAGAAGGAGGCGGACCATCCTCTGATGGAAGCCCTATCAAGCTCTCATTTCCTCTTCTTGCCTTCCTTTCCGCAGCTTCCTACATCGCAATCTTCTGAACTACTGATCTCCCCCATCGCTGTTTCTCCTAAACCCATGAAGCTTCAGAGCTACTCAGATTGCATTCTTTATTTTTCCCTATTTGTTCGCATTTCATTGTGATTTTGTGTGATGTATTTATGTTCTATGAATCCCTACTCTCCGGGTGATGTTGGTTGTAGCAACGGAGAGCATCATGTTGGATCTCTTTAGCTTTTATAATAAACATTACTTTCCAGAACTTAACTTGAAGACTAAAACACTAGCCCACTCAACAAATATTGGTTTAGACGGCAGCGATCTAAACGTTTTGGGTTCAAAACTTAAGAGTCAGAGATAGTATATGCAAATGGGCAAACCCAAAGCAACAAAAACTTGAATCAACATCGCATGATAGAGAAAGACCTATAGACTGTGAGATACTTTTAGCAACAAGTAACAATCTATGGTTGTTCATAAACCATGAAACCTATTGTCAGGTTAACTTTTAAAATTAGATTAGATATGAAAAGAACCAACCTACAACCGCTGTATGCAATGGGAATAAACCAGCAGAAGACGCCAAGCATCCACATAAACTTTTTTCGTCTATATAAACTCACATATTAAAAAGCACGAAGACTGACAAATGCGAATCAAACTCACATAAATAAACTTTTACTTTCTTCTTGAAAAAGAGCAAAAACACATGAAACAATGCAGTACAGGGGGAGAACTTACTAGCTCGAAATGGTTGGATCCTTGGAGTAGATTGACTTCACAGCTCTAGCTAATTGGGAGTTAGAAATCTCTTCATATCGCTAGAGCTGAAGAGAACCTAACACATTGTTCTGACACATTATCATCTGTAGAACTTCAACCTGTAGCAGCAACACGATGAGAAGAGGGCTTGTGTTTTTGACATTGTTTGCCATAACCCATTTTCATTTCTTTGTAATCATATACCACATTTATGTTACTAAATGTGTCAAGTCACTGAATCTTGTAATGCAATGAAGTTTTTTCTGGATTGGGATCTCTGCTCTTCCATTGAATTTGTAATAGAATGGGAAGATGCAAAACTTAGCACTAAGGTATTATACATCAAAATACATTTATATAATTTCCTCTTTTTAAGCGACATGATGCAACTCTCATGACAAAGCTTACCATCTATGAAAGGTAAACAATCATATTGCATAACAACAGTGTTCACTATGCTAAAATGTTACAGAAAGTATAACGGTAAATCAGTAGAAAAAATGAAGAATGAAAGTTGATACATAACATGATATGCTACAACAATTACTAAGAGTGTGACCGAGATCGCACAAACTCCTCGAGTTTTTCCCAGACTTCTAACGCAGCAGCACGGTCTTGATGCCGCTTATTCTTGCTAATCTGAGAAGTTCAGAACACACACAAGTAGCTCCTAGATTCAGTAAATCATGTCCCGATGACAATATTTACATAACATCAGATAAAAAAAACTTGTGCTAGATTACTTACCGAGATAATCTTTACATTCCACTGCTTCACCGTCTTTGCCGATTCGATACTGTCATCTTCAAACCGCAAGAAGAATCCAATAACTGCAAATAAGAAAAGAACAAAAAAAAAAAGCAAAATTTCAGTTAAATTCTAAGGAACCAAAAGAGTCTTCAATTCCTAAAATCATTTTTCGCTTACTCTTATTGAATATCTCAACATGGTCCTTGAAAGGCCAATCCTTGAACTGCCAATCCTTCCCCAATACGAAAACCGCAACAACACGATCCCAATCATCAGGCTTCAAAGCAGACGGCTTGTCTCTAACTTCATAAGCAGTCACAACCCTCTCTCTATCTCTACTAAACTTCTTCTGTACTGTAATACAATCGGGCTTTAACCCCTTCATCTGCTTAGCCTTAACATCATTCGGTATATAAACTCCATCTTCCAAAAACTCTTTAACATTATATATAGTAATCAACGTCTGAAACGCACTCGGCACGAGAATAATCGGCACGCCTTCTCCAATCTTCCCAGCCTTGAAGTGAAGCTTAGACTTAGGATTAGCATCATACCCAGAATCATCTCCACCTCCACTAAACCCTACAATGCCTCTCTCTTCAGCACCCATTAACCTACTCTTAGCAACTAATCCATCTTTCCTCTGATGAGACTCAATCCTCTGCCTTTCCTCTTCCCTCTTAGTCGAATTCACCAACACACTATAAAAATCCCTGTTCTTACACTGAAGAATCGCGTTTCTGCTCTTCAATGGCCTCTCATTAGACCGAATCAGCATAATGTAATCAACATCCTCGCCGGATTTGCCGAAATCCTCGACCTCCATGTCCTCGATCTCCCTCTCCCGGGAAACGAACAAGGAGTTATCCTGATCGGGACGATACTCTTCGTTCTGCTTCTGACTCTGCGCGTTCTGCTGCTGGAGCAATAGAAAGTCAATCGAATCGGAGGAAGCGACTCTTCCGGTGAGGTAATCGATGAGAGGTTTCCGATCTGGTAGGGTTACAGCCGGAACAGAGTTTTTGACGGTGGATTGCATATACTCACCGTGTTTGAGATGCTGATTCTTCACGTAGTGAACCAGAGCTTCGAGAGTGTAGAGAGTCCCACCTTTTGATCGGTAAGCCGTCTCCGTCGCGCAGGGGAACGAATATCCCGATCCGAATCGGTAATTGACTCCGACCCGCTCGATTTTATCGAGGTCTCCTCGGGTTGTGAAGTCCTTGAGCACCGATAATGGATCCATGGTTTCGGGGAGAGAGAGACTGAGTTTTAGGGTTTATGGTGGGAAGCTTCTTTAAACGGAGATTCTTGAAGAAGAGAGAGTGTAATCCCCAAAGAGGCAATAACGATGAGAAATTTAGAAAATCCTGAAAAAAATTAAGGGAACTGGTAGTTTTAAATAATTGGAGAGGCTGAATCCGACGTGATAAGCCCAAATAAATAATGGGCCTTCTAAAGCCTAATAGAACTATACATTCCAATCATATAAACTTTTTTTCCGGTGAACTGTAACACAAGGTGATTTACATTTAATTTTGATTAGTTCAATTATGTCACAATTAAGTGAGAGATTCGACTCGTAGTTGTAGTGCCTCCTTTTGCTTTCTCTGTTTTGGTTTGAGTTCCTTTTAGTGTCTTGTCCAAGGATTAGCTGGTTTGAGTTGTTGTCTCGTTTCATGTCTTAGTTACTAGTTTCTTGTTTCCCTCGTTTGGGCTGTTTGGTTTCCCTCTTTTGGACTGTTGTCTCCGGGGATTATCTACTTCTATCCGCCGGCTTATGTATTATATCTTTGTGATGAATAAAAAGTTTAGATGAAAAAAAAAAAAAGAAGCAAGGGCAGGTTAGTCTGTATCAACATGTAATTTTCATTAGTCCTATTGGTTACAAATATATTTGTTTGTGCAGCACTAGCATCCACTTTGTTTAATGGTATTAACTTATAAAAAGGTATATTATCTTGTTTTTGAGGGTCGTGTGTGTACCATATTTTTTATCAGAACCCATGGAAGCACCAAAGATCTTCCTCCGACCATTTAATCTCTCAGATGCCGAAGACGTGCTTAAATGGGCCGGTGACGATGACGTCACACGTTACCTTCGTTGGGCTTCCCTTAAAAGCCTAGAGGAAGCCCAACAACACATCTTACACAAGGCCATACCACACCCATGGCGCTGTTCCATCTCCCTCGTCCACGACGGTCGCTCGATCGGTTACGTCTCCGTCAAGCCAGATTCAGGCGACGGTCGGTGCCGAGCCCACCTCGGTTACGCCGTCTCTAAAGAGTTTTGGGGGCAGGGGATAGCAACGGCGGCGGTGCGGATGGCCGTGGACCAGGCTTTCAAGGATTTACCGGTGGTGGTGAGGCTACAAGCTGTGGTTGAAGTGGAGAACAAGGCGTCTCAGAGGGTTTTGGAGAAGGCTGGGTTTCGAAAAGAGGGTTTGCTTGAGAAATATGGGTTTTGTAAAGGAGTGATCAGAGACATGTTTATGTACAGTTTTGTTAAGGATAATTGCTGATCTAATAATTAATAAGACAGAAATGATACAAAAGCAAAACCTTTAGTTCACAAAGAAAAAGATGTTCAGGGCCGGCAACGAGTGATGAACTCATGATACCTTTTGTCTATAATTTCTTATCATGTTTGAAAAGTTTGTCGTGTCATATGCTCTATGGTGTATTTTCTTTTTAATTGCCTAAAGTGATAACTATACTAACGTCAATAACTCATCAATTAATGGGAGCCCGTTCCAACCCTACAAATTTGATATGGAGTTATGTTTAGCTTTTTCTCTTCTACACAAATATACATCCAAGCATTTATTTGCAGAATAGTAAATATTCGGAATTATAAGTTTTCAGATGGATTGTAATTATATTTAGGCTATGAATGGAGGGGTAGGGGTAGGAAAATAGTGTGTCAAGAGCGTATAAAACATAAAGTAATATTTCTTTTGGTTAGTGGTATAGGCGTTATGTTTTATTTATCTATCGTTTTTTTTTTCTATTTTTTAGATTGCGGCTTACTAAAACTCAGAACCGACTCTGGATGTGATTGTTGATTGTGGGGCGGATCGGTTTATGCATAAACATGTGAAATGTTACCATTCAGTAGATTTTACACAAATGTGGGGCGGAATATAATCATAAACATGTGGACCATGTTATAATGGACTTGTTTCGCAATTAACATATACCACACTTCAAATCACACCACAAATCGCTCTCGACTTATTTTAACTTATTTCGTTCTGCCAAGCCAACCATAGTCTTTTATAGTTTTACAAATAAATAAGTAATATTGGAACGTCATTCTATGCTTATAATTAATAAAAAAAATATATATATATATATATAGGAAGAAATACAAAAGAAGAAGCGAGTGTGAAAATCTGAGAAGTATTAAGGAGCAAGCATGCGTCTTGAACAGAAGTCATGCATAGTGTCGTCAAATGACATGTTTTTCATTTCTTGTCCTATCAAATCTTTAATGTGTCAACTTCATATTCAACCACTTTCTTATTTACTCACCATTATTATTATAAAAAAAGCAATCGACGTATGCATATATTACCTTATTCCCTATACTTAGCCATTAGCATTAACGCGAATATTTTTTTAACCTGATCTGCCTTCTCTAATTATTGTGGACACGATAAATGAAGATTATTGGGAATTATTATGAGGAATGAAGATTAAACAAAGATGTTTAGTCCTAAGGCAGATTATTTAATATTAATTACTAAATTTGTTTTCTTATTGAAGTTACCCAACCAACTTCTAAGTCTAAAACAACACCAACTTGAAAATAAAAATATACAAGAATGACGACGTAGGACGATGATTCAAGAATTAAATTTGACATGTATAAGGCCACTCTTGATTGGCCGCAAGTGGTTTATATATCATATTTTTCATAATGATTTTCTGATAATAGTTTAATACAAAAACAAGTTATTAATACGTCTGCAAACGTAGTAACTACGCTACAAAGTCTGAAACTGAAGAAATTTTTGTTTAGTAGTCAGTTTGTCTTGATTCGTGCTTTGTCATTTCAAAAAACAAATCCCCATGTTAGAATTAATATCAAGAGATATCAGAAACATCGATAATGTTACTGAATTGATGATAGACACATCACCACAATAATTGTTAAATACTATCAAAGTTTATAACTATTGGGGACCAAGTAGTAGTGACACAAAACAACGTACCTCTCTAATGCAATAATAAGAATGGGCCTATTGGTGTAACTCTAGTAGACATTTTAATCAAAGGAGTGACTCCAAAAAACGTAATGGCAAAATATGTAAACCATTATGAATCATGTACAAATGTGTGGTCACACCTCTTCCACAAACCATTATTACCTTTACTTACCTTACCTCCTCTTCTCTTATTTTCTTTCACATTCTGTGTAAAATATATATATAGATGATGTGAATACTGATGTGAGCTTTATGTGGTCCCCACTCTACTCCACGTGGCACCAACTCTTAGTGATGTTCAGAGGTTTATTGCTGGGACCCACCTGACAATTTATGAAGAAAAATGAGTGGACCCCACTCGTAATTCTGACAGTAACAGAGAGATTAAAGATTCTTTGATCTCATCTCACGGACGGTCACGATGAAATGATGGGTTTATGTTCACGAGCCCATGACACGACTCATGATGCTTCATTAGTTTTTTTCTTTTCTCACTCTCTGTGTGAGTGTGTTACTTCACTCTACTATTGTTAGTCAAATTGGTGATTATCAAAACACTGGTTAAAGCCATTCTTGATTTTCTTGTATCTGAACTGTGATGATTTTATTAATTTTGGTCCATCAAGTTTTACAATGTACAGCAGAGAAACAAGCATGTAAACATGTACTGAATTTTATAAAGATAATGGAAACTTTTAGGCAAATGCAGCAATATTTTATATACGAGGAGTCACGTCTTACATGGTTTTCAGTAAAGTTGATGGAATCATTCAGAGAACCGCTTGTCAAAATTAGATTGCAGCTGTAACACAATTTCAAACCACTAAAAGCGTTTATGAGTTCAACTAATTTTTTCTTTGTTTCTTTATCTAGTACTTTATCTAGTAGAAATGGCGGATGGAATGTATAATTGATCAAATTTTCTGAAAGTTCCTTCTTCTAAATTTAAAATATGTAATCAAACAAAATTGAACAAAATTGGCAAAATTGATACTAATGTTAGCTATACAAATGTCAAATCTAGTATAGCATTGTTATAATAATGGATTCAGACTCTCGTAGCGCAGGCACTGTGTATATTTGTATATATATTTGTAAAATAACAATTTAAATTTAGCAATGGTTTTGTGATCAAAACTTTTTTTTTTTTTTACGAAGAATATTGTTTTACATTTTAAATGCATATTTTATTTTCCAGCTTTTCTCTCCGACTCAAATTTGTTAATTCGATAGAACTATGCTCCCCTGCTCCAAAAAATATATTTTTATAACGCTCAATGATAAATGTATGTATTTCTACTTATCACAATTTTCTATAAATCTAAATCAAAAGTAATTTAGAAATTCAAAAACTTTCTATCAATTTTCTCGGATTCTACAATTTTTTACCATTAATTAAATAAAAATATAGAAAAATACGAAAAATCCATATTTTAGAAATAAACAAAATAAAAGAAGTAATGTTTTAAAAACGAAGGGAGTATTATCTACCAACAAATGATATGATAGAAAATTAGAAATATAAATAGTTTTTTATAAAATAAAAAGAAAATAAAAAATGATAGCTATAGTGAAACAAAGAGAATAGTTATTTATTATTTTTTTTTTTTTGAAAGGAAGAATAGTTATTTTTTTGCCACCAACTATTTGATAGTAATAAATCCAACAGAACTAAATCAACAAAACGTTTTTTTGTCAATTGCTACATCATATTGTAAAAGTTATGCAAAAGTCGGAGTCCAAAATAAATGTCAAACAATTTTTCGTGCATGCATGTTATGACGCCAGCGAAGAAAGCAAAAGAAATCGGTTAAGATTGTGAAATATATTCGTACGTATGATCGTATCTCATTCCATTCCGATGCTGAGCGACCAAGTCCACCCACACTCCCATGCTAACAAATTCAATATAACATCATCATCACCACAAAACGTACAATAAATCATTACACTAGGAAAAAAATATGTCATGATACAATGGTCATAAATCATTTTATTTATAAAGAGATCCCAAAAGTTCCAGTAATCATCATCCTGATTTGTCTCCCGTTGATAAAACTATTTGCATGATTAAATAAAACTTAATGAGCTTAACACGAGCTCGACACGTGGTATATTTATAATTCACGAGATCTTATCATGTGTTTTTGTTAATTTAGATTGTGAAAAATGTCATTATTTACCAAAAAAAATTAAAAACAATGTCGTAGTGTAATCTAAGAGTTAATTCTAAGATATGCCCCTCTTATAAAATTTATTTTTGAAAATCCCATTAAATTTATAACTTTGTAGAAAATGCTATTTTGCTTAGGTTTATTGCACTTTTCACTAGGGTTTAGGATTTCCTATTAGGGTTTAGGGTTCACCATTAGAGTTTAGTATTTATTATTAGGGTTTAGGATTTATTATTAGGGTTTAGGGTTGAGGGTTTATAATTGACTTTTTCATATTTTAAAGGTTTATGGCATTTTTACTAGGGTTTAGGGTTTCCTATTAGGGTTTAGAATTTGCTATTAGGGTTTAGAATTTTCTGTTAGGGTTTAGGGTACACCATTAGGATTTAGGGTTCATTTTTAGACTTCAAAATTGATTTTTCTCCTAAATAAAATGGTATTTCTTAAAATACTAAAAATTTTGTCGCAAAAATACAATTTTTTAAAAAAATTGTGGCATTCTTCACCCCCTGTAATCTAATAATTAGAAATATGACATATATTAACATAGTTTTGTTTGGTTTCGGTGTGACCTTGTTAAACTCAGACTTCGTGATTAATTGTATCCGTTAAATCTTTGGTTTTATATCGATCAAATTTATAATAAAAGCTTAGATTGAAAAAAAAAACTAAACATAAAATCATTATTCATGTAACCTTTTTTTCATTTTATTGAAAATCCAGCTGATATAATAAATAAATTTTGTTTTTCATAATATTTTTTTTTCTCACCTTTTATTGGTGTAGCGTTACCTATGCTATAGACAACTGATCTAATCACTCATAAGTGAGAAGTAGGTGGCTTGCCTCTCCATAAAATGACCTACAAACTCAAGCTAGAAAAAAAAAAAAAAAAAAGACATGCAATTCGTAATTAATTACAAACTCTGAAACTCTGTAATTCTTCTCTTTTGCGTTTCACTTTAGCAGAAAAGTTGTGTTTTCTTTATGAGAAAATTCTTGACGATAATTGAGACATGGTTTTAGACTTTTAGTTTATATTTCCTTCGTAGCTTTAGATGACAAGGAATCATAAATATAAGCTATATGTATATTTCTTTTTCATTTTAAAAAAAATTGAAATTCTTTCTTTTATCTCCACCTTTTATATTCAGTGTACTACCTATCAATAGTAGACAATTACCTAATCACGGATAAGTGAGAAGTACATTTTACCTATTTATAATAATTAATCAACGAAACTCAAACTAGAGAAAAAAACAAATTATTAAGGACGTAAACAACTTTGGACAATTCTGGTTTGAAAACGTTTTCAAACTAAATAAGTAAATTCTTGATTGAAAATAGAAATACTTATAAATATATATTATTCCTTTAAACAATTTTTGTAACACTCCATTGAAGTATAAAAAGTCGTAACTCGTACGATATTATACTACACCATGAGAATTTTCAAACTCCTTTTTTCTTAAATATCTAAAGTTCCTTTTTATATAATAAACAGAAAAAGAATATGGAAAGAAAATAATATAAAGAGGAAAGGGTGAGTAGAAAAGGACGTGAGTGGTTCCTTGGCATACCCAAAAGCAAAAAAAAAATCATAAAACCAAAGAAAAATTAATTTTCTTTTTTGGCAAAAAAACAAAAAAATAAAAATGAAGTGGTTTTTCGTTCTTCTCACTTTCTTCACCCACTGATTTCAATAGTACCTCTGTCTCTATATTATAAATATAAAAAAGAAGAATTAATTAATAAATAAATATAAGCAGGCGTTAGAAAGTGGAAGTGTATGTGTCTTTTAAGTGTTCTGTTTCATCTGGTATATATATGCAACTTCATGGCGAGTTTTGAGGGTTTTTTAGATTATGCAGTGGGGCTCTCTCTCTTTCTGTTTCCTCAGGTCATCGAAACTATAACCCACTAACTCCCAAAAACACTTTAAAACCAAAAGCAAACAGATCCTATATTTTTTTTTTTACATTTTAATCTTTCTCTTTTACTTTCAAAACGTTTTATGTAACACTGCGAGAAAGTCGGGAGTTACAAACAAAATCCTATTTATATTAAAAAAAGCTCTCATCTTTTTTGAAATCATGGAGGCAACAGAATTGTATTTGCTCTTCTGATTATTCCCTCAATTCTCATAACTTTTCTGATTGTTCAGGTTTGTTCTTTCCGAATATATTCTCNTTTTTTTTTTTTTTTTTTTTTTTTTTATTTCCCAATTTTGCATTTTGAGTATAAAGTTGTGATTTTTTTTTTTTTTTGTGTGTGTGACTGTGTGTGTAGTGAATTATGCTGAAGAAGAGATCGAGAAGCAAGCAAGCTTTAATGGCGGATAAGAATCAGAAACAGAGTAAAACGACGCCGTTTCCACGGCTCTTCACAGCTTTCACTAGCTTCAAAAGCTTCTCCGAAAACGACGCCGTCGCCAGCCCGACTTCAATTCTCGACACCAAACCTTTTCTCTCCGTTTTGAAGAAAAATCCTTTCGGATCCGATAACCCGAAAGTCCAAGGGCCCGAGACCCGGCTCAAACTCGGATCCAGAAGAATCGGACTTGCCATTGTGGACTCTCTAGTCCAAGAAGAGAATCTTGATACCGGATCCGGGTCAATTCTATTCGGGTCTCAGCTTCGGATCCGGGTACCGGATTCTCCCTCGTCGGAGTTCGGGATGAAGACGAGGACTTCTCCGCTCTCTCCTCACACGGAGAAGTCGTCGAAGAATTCGGTTCCCGGGTCGGGTCGAGGGGCGCCCCGGATATTCACGGGCTATTTCTCGACTTCCGACATGGAATTGTCTGAGGACTACACGTGCGTGACATGTCACGGGCCTAACCCGAGAACGATCCATATATTCGACAACTGCATCGTGGAGAGCCAACCCGGTGTCGTTTTCTTTAGGAGCTCCGACCCGGTTAACGATTCGGATTATTTACCACCCGACAGCTTTCTCAGTTCCTGCTGTAGCTGTAAGAAGAATCTTGGACCTCGTGATGACATTTTCATGTACAGGTTTGTTTGTCCTCTTTCTCAAATCTTTTGTTTTTTATGATTATCAAATTAGTGGCTAATTAAGAAGTTTCTGTAACTTAATTACAGGGGAGATAGAGCCTTCTGTAGCAGCGAATGCAGGTCTTTGGAGATGATGTTGGAAGAAAATGACATTAAATGAAAATTAAGCCTATCATTATATATATAAAAAAATGTTATGATAATGACTAGAATAAATAAGAAATAGTATTAAGGAAAAATGTTAGATATAAATTTTGGTTAGTTGTTTTTTGTTTGCTGAGAAGAGAGCTGGTATCTGTGTATCTATATGTATTATGTGTCTGCATGCATAATCATATACAACTCTTACTTTAAATGTTGCTTTTAAAATCTGTAATAATTGTAGTGAGCTGAGCACAATAAATAATAGTGCACTAAATTCCATCTTCAATGTCAAGACACAGAAGTAAAGATGATCATAAATAACTCAAAATGATTTCTCATGCTTCTTTTAGGTTCAACAGTGAACATTTCTCAAGGAGATGAATAGATCACTAAAAATGGATCGTTACTTCCAGATATAGCATTTTTTCCAAAGATGAGTTTATCAACTTGATAAGGGTTCTAAATGTCATTTTCATTGTTTGTGTATAGATACAGCAATTATAATACTATGTTCCTAATTATTCACTATAGTTATAATATATAACTAGTTCACTCAACAATTAACATGTATTTCTTAGAGCATAATCAGCATTTAAGAATCCTTCATCTGATTTGATACATCGAAACTCTAATAATTTAGGACATATTTGGTTATCCTACCTGAAGAAATCAAATTTCATTATAATTAGTGAGATTAATTGGACCCTATAAAAACAAATTATTTTTGCCCTTGAAGCTAGATTAAAGCATGTTAAATTTACGAGATGAAGATGATGTTCTTTTCTTTTGCAAGTTCAGCACAAATTCATTTTTTCAGGTATGCAGGGTATTTTGGTCTAGAGAATAAATAAAAATCCATTTTGAAGGTGATTGATGTACTCTGGGTAACTCATCAACAAAAGCCATTCAAATTTTGGATCTCATAATTGGGTATATATACCAGAGGCCCAATAGTGGCAACGAAAGTTTGATGAAGTTTAGACATCTCGATGCTTTAATCAAGTGGCAAATACATTAATTAGATCCGTCTCACATATAGATCCATGCTATGTTTCCTAGCTAATTCCTAACATTATGTTTATGTGTCTGTTAACAGAGCATCTCTAATATGTTAATCTATGTTTTTCTCTAAATCATCTAAAGTTCCAAAACTTACCTCTATTTATTAGGTCCCTAGTCAAGGTTATTCAACAAACGACATTAATAACTAATAAAGACTAGTACATGACGTGACTGATGACTAAGTTTTGTGAAGTCATTGATCTGGGGTATTACTGTTATTCACATATGTGTTATAGAACACAAATTGATCCATTGTAAGACTCCACAAGATTGTTAAATAACTTTCACATCAGAAGTATAGAGTAAAGTTTTTATTAGTTATTGTAATGTCGAGGTTTGGCAATCGTAAAATATTAGATGGTTATAATGTTATGCTAGAGACAGTTTATAATAGATAAACCGGATATTATATTACTAATATTATATAATTCTTACAAATCACATAGCTAAGCATATCAGACATATGATGGAATCTAAACAAAATAGTGTATGCAATTTTACCTTTTTGATAAGGATATCCTTTATTATCATTTTAGGACACACATGAATGAGACATGTGATGGGTTGGACAAGCATTTCCACTTTATTGCAATGGGAGAGAGGTTAAACCCAACAAACATCTATCAAATGGACATAGATAACCTGTTCTTGTATCCACAATCAATCTTTCTATTCATACCAATTTTGTTTTTGTCTTAAGATTTTACTCGTCTCACACATACAAATATCTAAACTCGGGATTTATATATTCTCCTTAATTGTTGTTTAGTGATCTTTTTTAGGTTGAACATATTTATTAAAATTACTTTCAGGGGCACCCCCACATGCAAATAGGTATGGGACCTTACTACAACACCTTTGGTCTCATAAGCACACATGCCAACTACTGCTGCCTCTTGTTTCATTCACAAGTTATATATGGCTTTAAATTGGTTGTGATTCATGGTATCATCACTTCCAAATTTTACATCTTGGTGTATAAATATACAAGAGGATAACATATAATATTCCATATTAGCTAATTATATACCAGAGGAGAATACATAATATTCCATATTAACTAATTATATACGAGAGGAGAATACATAATATTCCATATTAACTAATCATATACAAGATATTAATATATATATATATCCAGATTCCATCTATGATAGTGTACGATGTAATCTAATTTAATCTCAGCTCTCAAGCCTATACATTTGATCTATGTACTTTATGTTTCTGATCATATATTTTTTTCAACAAATGGAGAAAAAAGATTAGATACAGAGTACATAGATCAAATATATAAGCTTGAGAGTTGAGATTAAATTAGATTATATCACATATTATCGTACATAGAATCCGGAGTATACAATAGATATACGTAATAATTTGTATACGATTAACTAATATGAAATATTATATATCCTTTTCTCGTGTATACCACATGAACCTATTCGCATTGTCTTTTACATTGATTTTAATTTGTAAAGAATAGAATTGGATGTGGACGATGATCATATTGATCACACCTACAAGAAAATAGCATGTAAGCTCTATTAAGAAGTGATTTTGACTTTAGTTTGTTAATATAATTAACACAACTTTACTAGATCATCATTTCCTATATTGGCCAAAGCTATAATCATTTGCAACATTTTCATTTCTTTAATTATTTTTCTTCAATAATTGAGATTGAAAATATTAATGGAGAATACATGTAAAAATAAATAACCTCAACTTGGCCAAAGTAGGCGATCAACTATATTAATATATATAGGGATAAGAATCATTATATGACTCTCTTTGAGTGGTTGATTAAATACGTCAAGTTTGAAAGTTAAGTTAGTCAACAGGATACTAATGATGTTCTTAATTATGAACAGATTAAGAGATTGGGGCCATATTGCAATAATAATATAAAATCTTGTGGCAGATACTCCGGATCCAACCAAGTTGATTTCTGCTGCCACCACAACCAATATTGCTTTCATCTTTTTATCCAACTCTTCTCATCAATAATTTAAAGTATTTTCTATTAATAACCCCACATATTTATACGTTTATGGCCAGCAATATAACCACACTTTCAGTCGTAAACAACAACAAAAATTGTAGTAACACACACACAAACACACTTTCATTGAATTCCATAATATTATTAGTACTCTCTCGGTCTCATATTAGATGAGGTTTTAGGAATTTTTTTTTTTGTATTAAATTAGATAAGATTTTCAATTCTCAATGCACTATTAAATATATTTTTATGTATTTTTATTTGAAATGACATATATTTTGTATTCTGCAAATTGATTTACAATTGATTAAAATATATTTAAGTAGATAATCAATGATTTTTTTATTTAAGAAAAATATTAAATTTAATAAATTATTAATCCGTATGCCAAAACTTTTAAATCTCATCTAATATGAAATAGAGGGAGTATAATGTTTTTCCTTATTGCCGCTTGAATTAAAATTCATACTAGACGATACCATGTGAGCAGTTGACCAGGATCTATCTTTACTAGTGTCGATTATTAAAATCATTAATGGATAATACTAAAATTGGTAATGATCACATATATGCTTCACGCTTCTTTATAATAAATCTTTTAATGATGCCACATAGAAATATCTACCGATGAAGCTCTATTACGACCCTTGGGAATAGACGTTTTATCAAATTGGTCGTGGCCTAGTGATAATGTAAAGGATAGCTAGTATAAGATAGTTGGTTTTTTGTGTCGTAGATTCGAACCTCCTTTGATATAGAGGATATTTATGAGAGACTATGAAGCAAAGGTCTAAAACTCGTATCAGTTTAGATAAAATAAAACAACAGTACATTCTCACACATACATATGGACATTTTCACACATACATATGGATGCAGATGTTCTCATATTTGCATTGGTGTTTATCGAATGCGTCTTCTGCTCCATCTTGAACGTTGCAACCATTTATAAACTGAAAACATATATACATAAATTTAATGTAACTTGTAAAAAGATTTTTGTATGTAGAAGTAAAAATTATTAATGAATAGTTTTGCTTAACATAATCATGATAACTAAGAGTTAATATATTAATTAGTAAAGTTTCTCAGACAAAATACAAGTCATTGATTTGAATAGTTTTTGTGACGAGACCATATAAAATACTCTGAATTTGGATATGAGGAAATATATGAGTCTACGTCCCAATTTTTTTAATTATTCAAAAAATAATAATAATAATTCTAATAGTACTGTAGTCATGAATTATTGTTGTGGTTTCACTACGAGTTTCTAAACTATATCAATTCGTCGCATCGTAAAATCCTATTGATGAATCAACTGTGGATAAGTAGTTTCGATAAAGCTTTGTTCCAAACAACAAAAAAGAGAAAGGTCATGAAGCCTTAATTAACAAGATATTATAAGAACATTTTGTAAATCAACAATCTTATATTTTCGATCCGTGTGAAATACATATATAAGACTCTAAATAATTATGTAAACCAAAACTAAATCAGTGACATGATTATTGAAAATAACCCGAAATCAAACCCACACGGGCATGGCAACATATATGTAAAATATGGTCATCCTCATAATCATTGGTGGCATATTTTTCCTTCAAGTGATGTAAGAGCACATTATTGTCAAAAAAAGCAATGGAAAAGAAAGTAAGAGAAAAGTCTAAGCATGGGGAAAAATATGATTACATGGTTTAACTTCAACATGTGCAAAATCTACTGTTGTGTTAACTACTGGCCAAATAATCATACGTGTATATTAGCAAAAATAATAATAATCATGCGTGTATAAATAGTACTATTTATTGAAAGTGGATTTGAGGCCCCCTAAAGAAATACAAAAGTGAAATTTTTTTATGTAATTAGTATTCGATTACTCGATATCATGACAATGAACTAATTCTCCAAAGTATATATTTTCACTGTTTTTCAGTTGTTTAATGGGTAATTCGACAGTAGATTTAAATTTAATGAACGTTTACAGTGAAAAGTATTCTATGATATAGTATTAGACTTTCTTTGCATGCACAAACTTCTACACTAGAAATTTGCATGGCATCTCAAGCCCTGATTTTAAGCTAAGCTTTTGACTAGTGTAGTTGATTTTGTTTTGTCATTTTGTATCTAGAAAGGTGTTTACAAGATTAATGAAGATTCTCGTGCATGATTATATAAATAAAGGTTTTTCTCTCTTCAACGGTCAAGCCTAGCTATCCACATATAAATCATCGAGCTCGTAGCACGATAAATGTTTCCAAATGGAAGCACATGCATACTTTTTCAGTTGTTTGTTTTATGCTTAATTTAGTCACAATATATATATATATATATATATATATATATATATATATATTCTCAAGAATTTATTTATAAAGTAATTGTATTTAAAACAAAGAATATCCTTTATATATATAAAATAGTTATGTTTTTATCTTATCACTTTAGACATTTCCAAAACAATTAAACCAATTATCCACAAAATAATTTACAAAATTTAAACAGTCAAAACAGCAAAAAAACTCAACTAATTTTGCATAGAAAACTGAAAATATCAATGTGGATACTGAAATCTCACTGTCAAAAAATTATATAATTAAAAGTTGTTTACGAGACATTAACCCATTAATCCATTATGTATAATTTTTTTTAAAAAAAATAAACGAATAAAAAATCATTTACTCCTAATCCATTAATTCCAAGATATCAACTCCCATGGAGGGAGTATATATCTATTTTGGAAATAACGCTCATGCTCATGTTCATGCTCATGTTCATGCTCATGTATGGTAACTCGTCTTGTTGTATCGATCATATTCACATATGCTGTTCATTTCTTAAGGACAAATTTTTATTCGAAGTTGTTCTGTCTTGTCTCTACATGAGTTTGTTTATTCTGATGGAAAACTATATATATATATATATATATNATATTATTTTTTTTTTTTTTTTTTGTTGTTGCTAAAGTTTGTTTGTTTGTTATATATATATATAACCGTTCTTATAAAGGCCACTTGACATGAAACCTAAAAATCTTCGAGACAAACATGGACTGCTTCATTAATCACACAATACCCACACCAAATTATATATGATGAGATGTGTGTATAATGGTAAGTAATGCCCAATGAGGTGGAAAAAACGGACAAACCTATGGCTATTGGCTAAGACTCTCGAAAAGTCAAGCAACTGTCGAGAGAAGACATGACAAATAGGGGTAACTGAAACTAACTAACCCTACATTGCAAATATTGCATTCAATTTTCTTGTTTTCTTTATTTCCCTTTATTATTGTTACTTTATTTGTTAGTAGAACAATCAAACATAACTTTAACTGCCCACAGAATTTTATATATGCCTCGAGAGTCGAGAGTAAAATGTTTCACGAATTGATTATCATATATAGGTTAATCTAGGATTAGTTATATAGCCTCAAAAAGTATTAGTTTAAGTTAGGTTTGTACATTTTTTAGGCATAAAATACGATAGAGTGGAAAAAACTCAAAAAGTGGGACGAAACAGGCAGATTAAATTTTATTTTATCTAACTTTTCTCTCTTTTATTTTACAACTTTTAGTTGATATATAGTAATAATGTAATATGATACCACTACATTATTAGCTTTTTAGCACATTTATTTTATCTATTTGTGGCTAGCTAGATACTCTTAGGCCTTAATTATTGTTCTAATTTATTTTTTAGAGCATTATGTGAATTTCCTATTAAAATACATGTATGTGTTTGAGAAGACTACATTTTAGATCAAATCTACGTATATAGTTTTTTTTTTTTTTTTTTTAACCATGTGTATGAACACAACTGGTCGGCTCACTAGTCTAAATGTTCTGCGTAGTGGATGCGAGAGGACTCAATCTTGGGTGTGATGGTGGAAATTTCAGTGGACTTACATACCATTGCCGGTAGATTACTGTCACTTCACACTAGCTCATATAGTTAAGTAGGTAAGAAAAATATATCGAAAACAATAAGAAAAAAATAAAACAATTGTAAGCTTGATTTACACACCAAAAAAAAAAAACACTGCAAGCTTAGCTTTTTTTTTTTTTTTGAATAAAAGCAAGCTTAGCTTTATAATTATAAGCAAGTATATATGACTCTCATAACCCAAAGCAAGATGAGTAATGCATGCATATATGAAGATTGGTCATGTCTATGTGTTGTTTATACATATATGGATAAAAGGTAAGATTGATATATGTGTGGATGTAACAGATTGAGGAGAAGTGAGAAGTGTGTTATAATTGGGTACGTAGGTGATGGACCCTCCTAAACCCCAACCACCTTTGTCTCTATTACCACCTTCCCATGTCCCTTAGAACATGGAGCAAATTATGGCAACTCCTCTTCTCTTACTCTTTTTTCTTTTCTTCTTTTAAATTATTTATAATCATCTTTTCATATTCATTTTTAATAGTGTCTACTTCTTCTATTGTTTTTTGTTTTTTGTTTTTTTTTTTTTTTTGATAAAAGAATTCTTATCTTAACCAACCACATTACTCATACTCAATCTAAAATATAGAAAGAGAAATGTAAAAGTGTAACACATATGATATTTTTTGTTGAAAAATGTTAGAGCAGGTACTTGCTATCTCCTGCCTTAAAATACATGGCATATATAGTTTATGATTTTGAATATAAAAGACAAAAGGATTTATTACAGACTGGAACAAATATAATTAATTTATAAACCGAAAAGAGAGAAAATACAATTATATTAAAAAAAAAACTTGTGTGAGAAATTTTAAAATAGCTTTTTAGAGTACCATTTCTTTAGAAAACTACCACTTTCATAAACCCCTTATAAAATGCTACATATTAAATTATTATGATGACTGTATATATTTTCCTAAAACAATACAAACATGTAATAAATCTAATTTGTATACCTTTTCAACATCTTATAATATTATTATAAATCTTATAAAAATTTGTAAAAACTATAAAAAATTTGATAAGGTTTTATAAAACTTGTTTAATAAACAGGTATTTAATTCTAACTGTTTATAAACATTCTCATACAGCTTTACAGAGTGATATTTTTAAAAATGGATAACACATATTGGTACTTCCTTGTAATGGTCTACTCTACTTTAAAAATGGATAACACATATTTTACAGAGTGATACTTTTGAAAATAATACTACAAAAGTGGTACTTCCTTGTAAAATATATTGAGAATATACTACATTGCTTTCATAATAGGAACAAAATTCTAAAATGTTACTATTAATTATAGAGCCAAAGAACTAATCAATTATGTAAGGACATAAAAAAAAATTAGAGTAGACCATTTGAATTTTTTATCACAAATATCAAATACATGATGATCTAACTTATATCACTTGGAAAAACTAATTTGATGTTTTAAAAATTCATTATAGAAAATCTGCCAAAATACCAAATATTTTTTTTTTTTGGTCTGCCACAATACCTAACAATTTTTTTTCCAAACAAATAAAAAAAAGGAGGGTGGTCGCCGGTCGGCTACTTTTAATAAATCTCTCGAAACGCTCTTGAATTATTATTTTTAGTTTGCATATTAATTTTACTTTTTATTTTGTTCATTAGTCTTTGGTAATCAGAATCTTGGCACGGGACAGAAGCTAGTACAACCAAACTAGTAACACAAACAAATTCTAAAGATGAACTAATCTAGCAAAAAAAGAAACAGTATATATGGTAAAAGTTTAGCTCCTACTTTACAAATGCGCAAGAAACAAAAAGAAAATGGAAGTCGAAATAAGAGTTTCTTCAATTACCATTTAAGTACCATAATAATGTCCAAACATGGCTACGTAATTGGAGACTGAACCCACAATAAATTTTCTCTGACAACAACGGTGATTGATTAGAAATCTACAGTTAGATCCAATGATTCAAAAACTATTTTTAGGCTATTTAAAATACATTGCATATTAATTAATAAATAAGAATTCAATGTAACCGTATAACTACTACTATTACTATTATATATCTGCCCAATTATAATCATTGATCTTAGAATATAAAATTAATTGTTAAAAAGTGTCTAGTGCCGGCAAAAGAATCTAACATATATATATATTAATTATAAAACATGCCTCTCTTATAAAATTTATTTTTAAAAATGCCATTAAATTTTTAACTTCGTAAAAAATATCATCTTACTTATGTTTATTACACTTTTCACTAGGGTTTATGATTTCCTATTAGGGTTTAGGGTTCACCATTAGGGTTTAGTATTTATTATTAGAGTTTATGATTTATTAGTAGGGTTTAGGATTGAGGGTTGAGGGTTTATAATTGATCTTTTCATATTTTAAAGGTTTATGGCATTTTCACTAGGGTTTAGGGTTTCCTATTAGGATTTAGAATTTGCTATTAGGGTTTAGAATTTTCTATTAGGGTTTAGGGTATACTATTAAAGTTTAGGGTTCATTTTTAGGCTTCAAAATTGATTTTTCTCCTAAATAAAATACGATTTTTTAAAAAAATTATGCCATTCTTCATAAAAACCCCCTATATAAAAGGGTGTTCACAATATACTCACAAACACAATAACCCAAAAAAAAAAAACAAACAATTTTGTTGTTCTAGTTTTATAGGCTTTGTGGTGGAAAAAAAAAAAAAAAATGGAGATCGAGTCTGTGAGATGTGAGTGTTGTGGGTTGATGGAAGATTGTACACAAGACTACATTAGTGCAGTTAAATCTAACTTCGACAACAAATGGCTGTGTGGTCTCTGTTCCGAGGCCGTGAGGGATGAAGTGAGTAGAAGGAAGATGACGACCGTTGATGAAGCTGTGAAGGCACACGTGTCGTTTTGTGGCAAGTTTAAAGATAATCCGGCGGTTCTTGTCGCCGACGGTATGAGACAGATGCTACGGAGGAGATCCGGTGACTTGACAACTTCCTCTGCCTCCAAGAAGTTTGGTAGATCTAACTCCACCAAGTTGTACTAATCTTTTATCATTATTGTCTAATTTATTTAATGTATAATATTTTGATGCTTTTTTTGTTTTTGTTTAAGAATAAATCATGATGGTATTAGTATTAACTAATCAACTAACGATCTATACAAATTTGTCAATTTGTTTTCACCTAGTCCATTAGATCTTTAGATTATTTTTGAAGCTAACAATAGCATGGCCAAAAAGATCTAAGAGGCCACCATATGATAATGCTTAATCTTGAATCAACCGCTCATTGATTCAAAAAGATCTTGGTGTCTTGGTCTGTTCGTGTCACAAAGTAGCTAAATTTAGCTCAACATTTGTCCTATGAATGCAAATTTAACTTGCATAACAAAGATGCATTTTGATTATGCTAGTCCAAGATTCTTCACCTTTTTTTTTGCAAGTTCTCGATGCCGTCTCTTAGACCACCTCCATCAGTACACCCCTCAAAGGGTGCTTAACATTAAATTAATCTTAAA